>JAVTVY010052462.1:0-280327 GCA_036873755.1 Hanleya hanleyi
TTTTTTTCAGGAAAATTTTTACATGCACCCACCCAGCCATCAAATACCCCTTCACCTAGGCTTCACGTTGATACCTCACTCGACCCCATTCGACCATTAGGGGCTCCCTAGATGCCAAAACGTCTATTTTCATACCCTTGGGCCACCGCGCATGCGCAGAATGACCCTAATTCAACCCCACACCCAGTCCATTAGATGCCCCTTCATAAATGCTTCACTTTGATACCTCACTCGACCCCATCGGTCCACTAGGAGCTCCCCTAGCTCCAAAAAGGCTATTTTCATACCCTTCGGCCACCGCGCATGCGCAGAATGCCGATATTTCAACCCCACTGGTCCATTAGATGCCCCTTCATGAATGCTTCACTTTGATACCTCACTCGACCCCATCGGTCCACTAGGGCTCCCCCTAGCTCAAAAGGCTATTTTCATACCCTTCGGCCACCGCGCATGCGCAGAATGCCGATATTTCAACCCCACACCCAGTCCATCAGATGCCCCTTCACATAAGCTTCACTTTGGTACCTTACTCGACCCCATTGGTCCATTAGGGGCTCCCCTAGCTCCAACACGTCTATTTCCATACCCTTGGGCCACCGCGCATGCGCAGATTGACCTTAATTTAACCCCACACCCAGCCCATCAGATGCCCCTTCACGAATGCTTCACATCGATACCTCACTCGACCCCATTGGTCCATTAGGGGCTTCCCTAGATGCCAAAACGTCTATTTTCATACCCTTGGGCCACCGTGCATGCGCAGAATGACCCTAATTCAACCCCACACCCAGTCCATTAGATGCCCCTTCATGAATGCTTCACTTTGATACCTCACTCGACCCCATCGGTCCACTAGGGGCTCCCCTAGTTCCAAAAAGGCTATTTTCATACCCTTCGGCCACCGCGCATGAGCAGAAGGCCGATATGTCAACCCCTCACCCAGCCCATTAGATGCCCCTTCACCTAAGCTTCACTTTGATACCTCACTCGACCCAATCGGACCATTTTATCTAGGGACTACTTTTTCTCCGCGGAAGCTTTTTCCCGAGACCGAATCACCGCCAAAACCGCGGCCAAACCGCATCACCGCGGATGAATACATCCTGAATACATCCCCTGCAGCAATTGGAACTCAGCAAAGTCCGTGTTCCGTATTTTTTTTTTTTCAGGAAAAATTTTACATGCACCCACCCAGCCATCAAATACCACTTCACCTAGGCTTCACGTTGATACCTCACTCGACCCCATTCGACCATTAGGGGCTCCCCTAGATGCCAAAACGTCTATTTTCATACCCTTGGGCCACCGCGCATGCGCAGAATGACCCTAATTCAGCCCCACACCCAGTCCATTAGATGCCCCTTCATGAATGCTTCACTTTGATACCTCACTCGACCCATCGGTCCACTAGGAGCTCCCCTAGCTCCAAAGGCTATTTTCATACCCTTCGGCCACCGCGCATGCAGAATGACCCTAATTTAACCCCACACCCAGTCCATTAGATGCCCCTTCATGAATGCTTCACTTTGATACCTCCCTCGACCCCATCGGTCCACTAGGGGCCCCCCTAGCTCCAAAAAGGCTATTTTCATACCCTTCGGCCACCGCGCATGCGCAGAATGCCGATATTTCAACCCCACACCCAGTCCATCAGATGCCCCTTCACATAAGCTTCACTTTGGTACCTTACTCGACCCCATTGGTCCATTAGGGGCTCCCCTAGCTCCAACACGTCTATTTCCATACCCTTGGGCCACCGCGCATGCGCAGATTGACCTTAATTTAACCCCACACCCAGCCCATCAGATGCCCCTTCACGAATGCTTCACATCGATACCTCACTCGACCCCATTGGTCCATTAGGGGCTTCCCTAGATGCCAAAACGTCTATTTTCATACCCTTGGGCCACCGCGTATGCGCAGAATGACCCTAATTCAACCCCACACCCAGTCCATTAGATGCCCCTTCATGAATGCTTCACTTTGATACCTCACTCGACCCCATCGGTCCACTAGGGGCTCCCCTAGTTCCAAAAAGGCTATTTTCATACCCTTCGGCCACCGCGCATGCGCAGAAGGCCCATATGTCAACCCCTCACCCAGCCCATTAGATGCCCCTTCACCTAAGCTTCACTTTGATACCCCACTCGACCCAATCGGACCATTTTATCTAGGGACTACTTTTTCTCCGCGGAAGCTTTTTCCCGAGACCGAATCACCGCCAAAACCGCGGCCAAACCGCATCACCGCGGATGAATACATCCTGAATACATCCCCTGCAGCAATTGGAACTCAGCAAAGTCCGTGTTCCGTATTTTTTTTTTTTCAGGAAAAATTTTACATGCACCCACCCAGCCATCAAATACCACTTCACCTAGGCTTCACGTTGATACCTCACTCGACCCCATTCGACCATTAGGGGCTCCCCTAGATGCCAAAACGTCTATTTTCATACCCTTGGGCCACCGCGCATGCGCAGAATGACCCTAATTCAACCCCACACCCAGTCCATTAGATGCCCCTTCATGAATGCTTCACTTTGATACCTCACTCGACCCCATCGGTCCACTAGGGGCTCCCCTAGTTCCAAAAAGGCTATTTTCATACCCTTCGGCCACCGCGCATGCGCAGAAGGCCGATATGTCAACCCCTCACCCAGCCCATTAGATGCCCCTTCACCTAAGCTTCACTTTGATACCTCACTCGACCCAATCGGACCATTTTATCTAGGGACTACTTTTTCTCCGCGGAAGCTTTTTCCCGAGACCGAATCACCGCCAAAACCGCGGCCAAACCGCATCACCGCGGATGAATACATCCTGAATACATCCCCTGCAGCAATTGGAACTCTCCTGGATTGGAGGTAGCTTTTGGTCTTTCTGCCGGAACTATATTGCATTTGACCTCTGTGACCCTCCCGTGACCTCCCTAATATGCAAATTTCTGAGGTCAAGAGACATCGTTTTGCCCTTTGTATACTACTTTTATCGCCAAACAAAATACATCAGCATATTCTACAAGTATCACTTTATATATTACCGTCTTCAAATTAGTAAATTTGTGCAATTTTTTACCTTTGCCGGGCGATTCAAAATCCAATGAATGTGGGCCACAGGCCACCAAAACAAGAGTTTTTTGGGGGGGGGGGGGGGGGGGCGGACGGTGGTATTACGGTGAAGTGTCAAAATATGGGATCTCTATATATAATCCCATGATGCTTTATATAAAACCACAACAAGGCGCGAAACGCACTTTGAGTCATTCGAGATATAAACGGTTTATCGCCAAACAAAATACATCAGCATATTCTACAAGTATCACTTTATATATTACCATCTTCAAATTAGTAAATTCGTGCAATTTTTTACCTTTGCCGGGCGATTCAAAATCCAATGTAATGTCATGACTGACCAATCAGAATCGAGAACGAAGTCCGCCATGTTTCTCGATGGATGGACAGTTACAATCGATTTTGAATCGCCCGGCAAAGGTAAAACATTGCACAAATTTACTAATTTGACGACGGGAATATATAAAGACATACTTGTAGAGTATGCTGATGTATTTTGTTTGGCGATAAACCGTTTATTTCTCGATTTACCCAAAGTGCGTTTCACGCATGGTGTGGTTTTATATAAAGCATGGGGTTATATATAGAGATCCTATATTTCGACACTTCACCGTAATACCACCGTCCACCCCCCCATCCCCACCCCCCACGCCCCAACAACCTCTTGTTTTGCTGGCCTGTGGCCCACAGTAGGGCTAACCAATGTTTCCATTCCAGGAAACCATCGTATTCAGACTGGAATATCTCGGGCTAACAATGGCTAACGAACAAGACACTGATCACGTGACAGCAGGGTCAATGTGAGCTATCTTCGTGTGGATGGTCAATGTGCAGAGAAGCGCAGTGACTGAGAAAATTAGGATCCAAATTTCATAATAGCATTATTTGAACAATTGAAACCATAATGAGAAAAAATAATTATTCTGTATTATGAAACAATACTAAACTTACTAATTTGATGACATTTGAGTATAATATTTGTGTTGTTTGCAATTTATGAATGAACAACCTTATTTGTCAAAGTTTTCCTGTTCAGGAAATATGTTTCCCAATTGGGAATGTTCCCCGTTTTGGAGTTGTACCGTACTGACTATATTCGCTGTTGAAGATTGAATTTCAATTCATTCCTGAGAGGAATTCTTACACTTCAAATTGAATTGGTTCATGCACATAAACTTTCTGGATTAGAGTTTCAAATGGCAAGTTGATTGATTGAAAGTTAGTGAATGTATGTCAACAGGTAAAGAGCTGTTTGCGTCCTTTACATGTGTATGGGATAATGAGATATTGACTGGGGTGGTGTAATTTTAGTTTCTGTGCGATGGGGCTTGCCGGGCGGCTGTGAGATGGGGCTCGAGGGGCGACTGTGAGATGGGACTCAAAAATTCGTGGCGTGACGTGGCGATGACGTCACAGAGGTCAAGTTCACTATAGTTCCGGCAAAAAGGGTCAAGAGTCACGTGACGAAAGTGACCCCTGGGGATGTATTCCTCCACGGTGATGCGGTCATGTCCGGCGGTGATGCGGTCGCTTACGGTTCCGGGGAGAAGCCTCCGCGGACAGAAAGTAGTCCCTTGTCAACGACACTCCAAATATGCGGTGGTTCGCCTGATTCTCCGGGAATGTCCGGCAATGTTCTGCAATGTCCGAGAATTTTCGGCAATGTCCGGTCATTTCCGGGAATGTCCGGTCATCTCCGGGAATGTCCGATCATCTCCGAGAACGTCCAGTGGGTAATCGAAGTCAAGGGTCCCGGGTATAGCTTCTAGGTTATAATTTTCATACATAACCATACAGCGGGATAAGGGGAATCGCCCTGGTCCTAGCTGGAGTCGAATTAAGAAATAATTCTTGTTTACTGCGGTAAAACACCTAGAATAGATTGCGCTGCAATTGGATGAGTCTAATTTTGGTCACGAAGCCCGTAGTGATTAGTCTAAGTTTGCTCACGAAGGCCGTAGGCCTGAGTGATCAAACGTGAAGACTCATCCTATTGCAGCGCAATCTATTCTAGGTGTTTTGCCGCAGTAAACAAGGAATTATTTCTATTCTACCATACTGAAAACGGCACAATGTGGAGATGTTTCCTGAAAAGAAAGATATTCTCGTGTATTAAAAACTGGATTAACGCCCCAATACCTGACAAAAAATGTTTTGGCCCGTCAATTAATCGAAGCAAGCAACACCTGCAAGTCGCCTGCCTGAAATCGACGCAGGTTGGAGAGTTCACACTATGGCAGCTATAGGGGCGTGCTTAAACGCCATTAACGATCAAAATAATGCGAGCGTGACCCTTGGTTTTAGAATACATGTGAAATTCTCCGGTCACCCAATGATTGAATTGCGTACCTATCATATGTTTAAAAAGGTTTAATGACATCAACAACTTTGAATAAATCTCCGCGGAAAAAATATGTTTCTCCAACTTTAATTGACTCCATAATGTACGGCAACAGGATGTACCAGAAGATACAGGCAAACGATAAATCTTGATATCCATTTCAATCCTATTACCCTTCTGGGCGAGTTTAACTGGACTCGCGAAGAAAATTATGACGTCGTATAATCCACACCGATTGGTTGTAAGGTAGCATCTAATGGAATTAGATTCCACCTGGGCTTCCTTATTTATATGTAATAATGTTATTTGGTAAAACGCATGGGGTGTGGTAGAATTAAGAAATAATTGCTTGTTTACTGCGGTAAAACAAGTAGGATAGATCGCGCTGCAATAGGATGAGTCTAAGTTTGATCACGAAGGCCGTAGGCCTGAGTGATCAAACGTGAGGACTCATTCTATTGCAGCGCGATCTATCCTACTTGTTTTACCGAAGTAAACAATCAATTATTTCTATTCCACTGTACTGTAACGGAAGAACTGTAAAGGCAGTACTATATACTGTAAACGGCAGAATTGTGGAGATTCTCCGCACAAAGGAATATATTCTCATGCTATTACAAGATAACACCCCTATACCTCATAAAAAAATCCGTTGGGCCATCAATTAATCGAAGCACATAACACCTGCAAGTCGCGTGCCTAAAATCGACGCAGGGGACGAGTCCACACTACGGCAGCCAGGACCATGCTAAAACGCTTTTAATGTTCAAAATGACGAACAAAACAATGCTAACAATTATCAATAAATATCAAAACTATTTCAACCATAGCGTGAACCTTGAATTTTTAAATAGATTACTGTTGATCCGGTACTTCATCTACAATGATCATATCGCAGTACACGGTATAACCTCTCCGGGCGAGTGCAACTGGACACGTGAAGCAAATCATGACGTCAAATTATCTGCACCGAACCGACGTCTATTGGAAATTGAAGCGACCTGGGCTTCCTTCCTTATATGTAATAGTGTTATTTGGTAACACATTGAGTGTGGTAGAATTGCGCGGTCCAGAAGCGGGCACGTTATCCACTGCACCACGAGTCAGCCCAAAGTAGGCAAGGTTGAAAATACCCTAATATACCTACCAGAGGGCAGATCTATATACGGCTATGGTGTAGGCCCAATCGGGAACCTACGCATGGGCATTTGCGGTATCGAAATATTGGGATGGTCATTTTTTTCTTCTTCTGGAATTTACTATGAGATGTGGTACCTTGTTTTCTTTGTCTCGCGATGTAGAACACGATGAAAGGGGTCTCGAGGCCATGGGTTGAATTTCGCTGAAAAGTTCAAACAGGTCTGGGGTGGACATTCTGGCGCAGTGGACAACGTTAGTCTCAATGAGGAACCCACTGATGGACGTTTGCGGTATGGGGTGTGAGTAGTATAGTAAGTGGATTAAATCTCCCATTTTGCCGGGGGAGATAACTCTTGGGGAGGTCACAGGAAGTTCCGACAGGGGGCGCCACCAGCTCAAGAGACCAAAAACTACCTCCAACACAAGAGAGCTCCCCGCAAAGTTCAATATAGTTCCGGCAACCTTTGACCTCGAATTCTTCTGCGGTGATGCGGTCTAGTGGTCATGCGATCTGCCTTCGCGGACAGAAAGTAGTCCCAAATACGTGGGGAGCCGGGGGAAAATTCTCCAGACTTCAAATACGCTGCATGGTCCCATTGGGTCGAGTGAAGCTCTCCTTCGGGGCTATCCAGTCATGGGTGTTTTCACAGAAAAAAAAGAAAGAAAAAATAAATAAATAAATAAATAAAAAAGCGGAACACGGACTCAATTATATGTATTATACAATATACGGGAAAATGCCTATATGGGTTATGGGGGTGGGGGGTGTGGTAATTAGTTATGGGTTGTTTGGTCTTGTTTTTCTCGTCTCGCCAAGAAAAATACGATGGGAGGGGTCTCGGAGGTAAACGGTGAAATTTTTCGAAAAGTACCGGGTAGGTCTGTATATAGGCCCATATAGCCCCATACTGGCTATGGAGGTATAGGTCCAACCTGGGAATTTTTTTGTGGGTTTTACTATGGATTGTTTGGTCTTGTTTTTCTCGTCTCGCCACGAAAAACACGATGGGAGGGGTCCCGGAGCTAAGCGGTGAAATTTTTCGAAAAGTACCGGGTAGGTCTGTATATAGGCCCATATAGTCCCATACTGGCTATGGGGCTATAGATCCAACCTGGGAACTTTTTTGTGGGCTTTACTATGGGTTGTTTGGTCTTGTTTTTCTCGTCTCGCCAAGAAAAACACGATGGGAGGGGTCCCGGAGGTAAGCGGTGAAAGTTTTTGAAAAGTACCGGGTAGGTTTGTATATAGGCCCATATAGTCCCATACTGGCTATGGGGGTATAGGTCCACACTGGGTGGACGTTTTGGGGTCTAGGTGAGCCCCTGATGATCCTATGGTGTCGTATGAGATCTTATTTTGAAGCTCTCGTGGAGGAGCATCCGACTGGACTAATGTATCGTCCGTTTTCAATATTCTGTGCATGCGCAGTCTGGCCGTAGTATAGAAAGCAGGCCCAAATGGGTCGCGGGAGGTGTCCAAAGGCGTGTTTTTTATTGCAAGTCGCGTCAATCTGCGCATGGGCAGTTGAGTGTAGTAAGTAAAGTGGCCATTTTGGGGGGTGTGGAGGTGTGTTTGGGGTAGAGAGGGACCACTATTGGTCCGAATGTGTCTAGGGAAGTGTTATTTCGTAGCTCTCGGGGCGTAGACCCCGATTTAAGGGATGTCAACGTCATCTGTAACGTCATAGGTGACGTCACCAGTAGGAGTAATAGCCAAAGTGGTCATTTTAGGGCAATGAAGGAAGGTATTTGGTGTAGAGATGGACCATCCTTGGTCCGAATGCATCGTGGGGGGGTATCACCTTGTAGTTCTCGTGGTGCAGACCACGATTTGAGGGATGTCCACGTCATCTGTGACGCCATCGGTGACGTCATCAGTATAAGGAGTAGTAGCCAAAGTGGGTATTTTGGAGCAGTGAAGGAAGGTATTTGATGTAGAGATGGACCATCCTTGATCCGAATGCGTCGTGTTGGGTGTCATTTTGTAGCTCTCGGGGTGTACATCCCGATTTGAGGGATGCTCACGTCATCTGTAACTTCATCGGTGACGTCATCAGTAGGAGTAGTAGCCAAAGAAGGCATTTTGGGGGTGTGAAGGAAGGTGTTTGGGGTAGAAATGGACCATCCTTGATCCGAATGCGTCGTGTTGGGTGTCATTTTGTAGCTCTCGGGGTGTACATCCCGATTTGAGGGATGCTCACGTCATCTGTGACTTCATCGGTGACGTCATCAGTAGGAGTAGTAGCCAAAATGGACATTTTGGGGCAGTGAAGGAAGGTTTTTGGCGTAGAGATGGACCATCCTTGATCCGAATGCGTCGTGTGGGGTGTCATTTTGTAGCCCTCGGGGTGTACATCCCGATTTGAGGGATGTTCACGTCATCTGTGACGTCATTGGTGACGACATCAGTAGGAGTTGTAGCGAAAGTGGGCATTTTGGGGAAGTGAAGGAAGGTATTTGGTGTAGAGATGGACCATCCTTGGTCCGAATGCATCGTGGGGGGTATCACCTTGTAGTTCTCGTGGTGCAGACCACGATTTGAGGGATGTCCACGTCATCTGTGACGCCATCGGTGACGTCATCAGTATAAGGAGTAGTAGCCAAAGTGGGCATTTTGGAGCAGTGAAGGAAGGTATTTGGGATAGAGATGAACCATCCTTGGTCCGAATGCGTCGTGGGAGGTGTCATTTTGTAGGTCTCCGGTGTACATCCCGATTTGAGGGATGTCCACAGCATCTGTGACTTCATTGGTCACGTCATCAGTATGAGTAGTAGCCAAAGAAGGCATTTTGGGGGTGTGAAGGAAGGTGTTTGGGGTAGAAATGGACCATCCTTGATCCGAATGCGTCGTGTTGGGTGTCATTTTGTAGCTCTCGGGGTGTACATCCCGATTTGAGGGATGCTCACGTCATCTGTGACTTCATCGGTGACGTCATCAGTAGGAGTAGTAGCCAAAATGGACATTTTGGGGCAGTGAAGGAAGGTTTTTGGCGTAGAGATGGACCATCCTTGATCCGAATGCGTCGTGTGGGGTGTCATTTTGTAGCCCTCGGGGTGTACATCCCGATTTGAGGGATGTTCACGTCATCTGTGATGTCATTGGTGACGACATCAGTAGGAGTTGTAGCGAAAGTGGGCATTTTGGGGAAGTGAAGGAAGATATTTGGTGTAGAGATGAACCACTATTGGTCCGAATGCGTCGTGGGAGATGTCATTTTGTAGCTCTCGGGGTGCAGACCCCGATTTGAGGAATTTTCACGTCATCTGTGACGTTCTTGGTGACGGCATCAGTAGAAGTAGTAGCGAAAGTGGGCATTTTGGGGCAGTGAAGGAAGGTATTTGGTGTAGAGATGGACCATCCTTGATCCGAATGCGTCATGTGGGGTGTCATTTTGTAGCTCTCGTGGTGCAGACCACGGTTTGAGGAATGTTCACTTCATCTGTGAAGTCATTGGTGACGTCATCAGTAGGAGTAGCAGCGAAAATGGGCATTTTGGGGAAGTGAAGGAAGGTATTTGAACCGTCTTTGGTCCGAATGCGCGGTGGGAGATATCATCTTGTAGCCTTCGGGGTGAAGACTCCGAGTTTAGGGATGTTCACGTCATCTTTGACGTCATTGGTGACGTCATCAGTACGAGTATTAGCCAAAGTGGGCATTTTGGGGCAGTGAAGGAAGGTATTTGGGGTAGAGATGAACCATCCTTGGTCCGAATGCGTCGTGGGAGGTGTCATTTTGTAGGTCTCCGGGGTACATCCCGATTTGAGGGATGTCCACAGCATCTGTGACGTCATTGGTCACGTCATCAGTATGAGTAGTAGCCAAAGAAGGCATTTTGGGGGTGTGAAGGAAGGTGTTTGGGGTAGAAATGGACCATCCTTGGTCCGAATGCGTCGTGGGAGGTGTCATAGTGAAGCTTTCATGGTGTACATTCGATTTGGGGGATGTTCACGTCATCTGTGATGTCATCAGTACGAGTAGTAGCGAAAGTGAGTATTTTGGAGTTGTGAAGGAAGGTGTTTGGGGTAGAGATGGACTATCCGTGGTCCAAGTGGACAATGTGGGGTGTCATCTTGTAGTTATCGTGGTGCAGACCACGATTTGATGGATGTTCACGTCATCTGTGACGTCATTGGTGACGTCATCAGTAGCAGTAGTATCTGGGGGTGTGAAAGAAGATGTTTGGGGTAGAGAGGGACCATCCTTGGTCCGAATGGGTCGTGGGAGGTGTCAAAGTGAAGCTCTCGTGGTGTACACCACGATTTGTGGGATGTTGACGTCATCTGTGACGTCATTGGTGACGTCATCAGTAGGAGTAGTAGACAAAGTGGGCGTTTTCGGGGTGTGAAGGAAGGTGTTTGGGGTAGATATGGTCATCCGTGGTCCGAATGCATCGTGTGAGGTGTCAAAGTGAAGTTTTCTTGGTGTAGACCACGACTTGAGGGATGCCCACGTCATGAGTGACGTCATTGGTGACGTCAGCAGTAGGAGTAGTAGCAAAGTGGATATTTTAGGGGTGTGAAGCACTAAATTTCAATTCATTCCTGAGAGGAATTCTTACACTTCAAATTGAATTGGTTCATGCACATAAACTTTCTGGATTAGAGTTTCAAATGGCAAGTTGATTGATTGAAAGTTAGTGTCCTTTACATGTGTATGGGATAATACAATATTGACTGGGATGGTGTCATAACTATTTTGGCTTCTGTGCGATGGGGCTTGACGGGCGGCTGTGAGATGGGGCTCGAGGGGCGACTGTGAGATGGGACTCAAAAATTCGTGGCGTGACGTGGCGATGACGTCACAGAGGTCAAGTTCACTATAGTTCCGGCAAAACGGTCAAGAGTCACGTGACGGAAGTGGCCCCTGGGAATGTATTCCTCCACGGTGATGCGGTCATGTCCGGCGGTGATGCGGTCATGTCCGGCGGTGATGCGGTCGCTTACGGTTCCGGGGAGAAGCCTCCGCGGACAGAAAGTAGTCCCTTGTCAACGAGACTTCAAATACGCGATGGTTCGCCTGATTCTCCGAGAATGTCCGGCAATCTTCTGCAATGTCCGGGAGTCTTCGGCAATGTCCGGTCATTTCCGGGAATGTCCGGTCATCTCCGTGAATGTCCGATCATCTCCGGGAATGTCCAGTGGGTAATCGAAGTCAAGGGTCCCGGGTATAGCTTCTAGGTTATAATTCTCATACATAACCATGCAGCGGGATAAGGGGAATCTCACTGGTCCTAGCTGGAGTCGATTATTGTTTACTGCAGTAAAACACCTAGAATAGATCGCGCTGCAATAGGATCAGTCTAAGTTGGGTCACGAAGGCCGTAGTGATTAGTCTAAGTTTGCTCACGAAGGCCGTCGGCCTGAGTGATCAAACGTGAAGACTCATCCTATTGCAGCGCAATCTATTCTAGGTGTTTTGCCGCAGTAAACAAGGAATTATTTCTATTCTACCATACTGAAAACGGCACAATGTGGAGATGTTTCCTGAAAAGAAAGATATTCTCGTGTATTTAAAACTGGATTAAACACCCCAATACCTGACAAAAATGCTTTGGCCCGCCAATTAATCGAAGCAAGCAACACCTGCAAGTCGCCTGCCTGAAATCGACGCAGGTTGGAGAGTCCACACTATGGCAGCTATAGGGGCGTGCTAAAACGCCATTAACGATCAAAATGATGCGAGCGTGACCCTTGGTTTTAGAATACATGCGAAATTCTCCGGTCACCCAATGATTGGATTGTGTACCTATCATATGTTTAAAAAGGTTTAATGACATCAACAACTTTGAATAAATCTCCGCGGAAAAAAAATGTTTCTTCGACTTTAGTTGACTCCATGATGTACGGCAACAGGATGTACAAGAAGATACAGGCAGACGATAAATCTTGATATCCATTTCAATCCTAATACCCTTCTGGGCGATTTTAACTGGACACGCGAAGAAAATTATGACGTCATATAATCCACACCGATTGGTTGTGAGGTAGCATCTAATGGAAATAGATTCCACCTGGGCTTCCTTCTTTACATGTAATAATGTTATTTGGTAAAACACATGGGGTGTGGTAGAACTAAGAAATAATTGCTTGTTTACTGCTGTAAAACAAGTAGGATATATCGCGCTGCAATAGGATGAGTCTAAGTTTGATCACGAAGGCTGTAGCCCTGAGTGATCAAGCGTGAGGACTCATTCTATTGCAGCGCGATCTACCCTACTTGTTTTACCGAAGTAAACAATGAATTATTTTCATTCCACTGTACTGTAACGGCAGAACTGTCACGGCAGTACTATACTGTAAACGGCAGAATTGTGGAGATTCTCCACACAAAAGAATATACTCTCATGCTATTACAAGATAACACCCCTATACCTCATAAAAAATCTGTTGGCCCATCAATTAATCGAAGCACACAACACCTGCAAGTCGCCTGCCTAAAATCGACACGCATGGGACGAGTTCACACTACGGCAGCCAGGGGCATGCTAAAACGCTTTTAATGTTCAAAATGACGAACAAAACAATGTTAACAATTATCAATAAATATCAAGACTATTTCAACCACAGCGTGAACCTTGAATTTTTAAATAGATTATTGTTGATCCGGTACTTCATCTACAATGATCATGTCGCAGTACACGGTATAACCCCTCCGGGCGATTGCAACTGGGCGCGTGAAGCAAATCATGACGTCAAATTATCTGCACCGTACCGACGTCTACTGGAATTAGATGCGACCTGGGCTCCCTTCCTTATATGTAATAGTTGTATTTGGTAACACATTGAGTGTGGTAGAATTGCGCGCTCCAGAAGCGGGCAAGTTATCCACTGCACCACTAGTCAGCCCAAACTAAGCAAGGTAGAACATACCCTAATATGCCTACCAGAGGGCAGATCTATATACGGCTATGGTGTAGGACCAATCGGGAATCCACGCATGCACATTTGCGGTATGGAAATATTGGGGTGGTCATTTTTGTTTTCTTTTGGAGTTACTATGAAGTGTGGTACCTTGTTTTCTTTGTCTCGCGATGTAGAACACGATGAAAGGGGTCTCGAGGCCATGGGTTGAATTTCGCTGAAAAGCTCAAACAGGTCTGGGGTGGACATTCTGGCGCAGTGGACAACGTTAGTCTCAATGAGGAACCCACTGATGGACGTTTGCGGTATGGGGTGTGAGACCTTGTTTTCTTTATCTCGAGGTGTAGAACACGATGGTTGTCTCGAGGCCATGCGTTGAATTTTGTTGAAAAGTGCTGATGACGCATGCGCAGTAGGCAGACAGATCGAGGTGGACGTTTTGGGGTCTAGGTGGGCCCATAGTCATCCGATTGGGTCGTGTGAGGTGTCATAGTGAAGCACTCGTGGAGAGCGTCCAACTGGATGGGTGTGGGATGGGAATATGGTCTATCTGCGCATGCGCAGAAGAAAAAAGGGTATTTGAATGGACGGGCCATTTTGGGGTCGAGATGGACAAATAGTGCAAGCCCGTAGGCTGGTTTGGCAACCGGGGGGTTCGGCAGAGAATATTGCGGAACTCCTAATGCGAGCGCCGCAAGCGCGAAGCCCCTCTAGATGTCATATGGCGCGTTCTGGCACATTTTGACAGCATATTTTCAACATCCGCCAACTGCATTTTTTCGACTGATAAATACAGTATATGACTATAATCGACTCGTTGTGTGAATGATAATCTTGTCGACTGGGAGATGGTTAATATTCAACCATGGGAAACCCCCTTTGATCAAGATTATTATCATTAACTCCTCACTCCGGTGTGGTGGCTAAGAGTGTCCGGGGATAAGTGTCCCGTTTCCTATCTTTTTATTGAGTGAAGAGTGTCCTACCTCTGGAGATATCTGGAGAAGAGTGTCCTAGCTGTCTTCAGAGCACGAACACTCTTCACTTAATAAAAGGATCCGACACTAAGTGGTCCAACTGGGCCTTGTGAGGTGTCATCGTGAAACATTCGTGGGGGACCATCCGACTGGACTAATGTGGCGTCCGTTTTCAACATTCTGCGCATGCGCAGACAGGGAATTGTGAGAAAAGGGCACTGGTAAAATGTTTTGGGTCGAGGTGAACCCATAATGATCCGAATGGGTCGTGTGTGGTATCAGTTTGAAGCTCTCATGGGGTAGCATCCAACCGGACTGATGTGGAGTAACAGTAGCGGAAGGGACGTTTTGGGGTCGAAGTGGACCCATAGTGGGCGTACTGGGTCGGGGAGGGTATCCATGTGAAGAGCTCCTCCAAGCCGATCAAGTCATGGGTGGGTGCATGTTTTCACTTTACACCTGGTGAGTCATAGAAATGGGAATGTTGTTGTTGTTGTTGTTGTTGTGGAGATAGTGTAGTCTCTCAATTTCGGGGAAGTAAAAGTCAAGAGAAGTAATGCAGCTGCTCTTAGTACAGAAAAGAGAAACCCAGTATATTTGCCCTGTGAACTTTGTGGAGAGTTTTACAGTAGCGCCTTAACGCCCTATCTGAACGCCTTAACGCCCTAACCAACGTCTTACAGCCTTATCGTAACGCATTAACGCCCTATATTAACGCCATAACGCCTTATCATAACGCCTTAACGCCATAGCATACCAGTGTTTGATCTTTTGTGCAAGATTGTATCATGCTATTATATAATACTAACGCATCGACAAGGTTTATGTATCAATCCATTCACACCAGGGAATAAAACATGGTGGTCTCCGATAATGTCATCGCTCTACACCGTCACATTGTACGGATGTTTAACTGGGGAACCCCTGTTTTGTAAGTCATCGCTCTATATGTCAAGATAAATTTTTCGGAAAATTTATGGAAAAAAACCCTGTTCTATTGATAGATCACTCGGGAGTAGTAGAGAAAGGGGAGTTTCAGAGGTGCCAAAGAGCTTTTAGTGGAGATGAGGCTCTTGTTTCATCTGGCTACCTGACTGGGTTACCTGTGTGTGCGTGTGTGGCGGAGGAGGAGCAGGAGCAGAAGGAGGAGGATTAACGCCCTAACGTCTTCTATAGCTAATCCCTTACGGCTTAATGCCGTGATGCAGCTGAGAGAAAGACCAACACGTTCACAAGTTTTTATATAGTTTATTCTCCTCAATGTTACATCATACCCAAGCTGGAGAGCCGCATTGGGTATGTTTACAATTTTCGTAGGCTTTTGTCCAATCGAATCCCCCAATTTAGGGCTGCATCTGTCATAGTCGTTCTTGACCGTTAGATGTATTCTCGGCTGCTCTTGTCGAATCAGAATCCGCCATTTCAAAAAGTTCAATCTTCGGTCATGTTCGCTCTGACCCGTTTGTTCTAATCTTGGTCGGGCAGGCCAGGATACTGTAATGGCAATATGTCAAGGAACAGTTATTTGCGCATTTTGATTGCATTTTGCAGGGCCTCGATGGGTGATAGCCCATATCCTCTTCAATGTGACGCTTGATCTTCATGATAGACCTGTGCGTAGGGTCGCCTTTCAATTTAATTTCGTTTCAGTAGGGTATACTGTTCATAGATCGACATGGCTTTTTCCCTGATTCTGGGGCGCATTTGGATGTACGCCTGTTGTAAGTTATCCTGTCCCGCCTCCTCGGTCGCTGTAGGGTGAGAATTAATAGCTGATGTCACAATACGACCCGAAAAGTTAGGTTCTTCCTCACTCAGGCTTTTCTGGGGCGTAGCCTAACTATCTGAGATCAAGCTCTCTATATCAGTAGTTAGACTTTCAGCAGTCTCTGTTTCGGTATTAGTCGGCGGACTCTCAGAACCAGCTCGCACATTCTCACCATCTGCATCGGCTTCTTGTGTCTCGGTGTCTTCAGTCCCATGTATATTCTTCTGGTGTCGCATCATATCGTTGTGGAGTTTGTTAGTATAAAAGGACCTTAGAGTTACCTGACCTTAGACCGCATTCTGATCTGTAATTTGGTGTGCCCTCTGCCGGTAGTTGGAGGGACGCCATTGAGCACATGTTCTGTTTTGTTCGTAATACATTTGACTTTATTTGAACTGTTTATGAGTTGTTGTTCTTCTTCACCCTTACATTTTGGTGGCAGCGGTTCTCGGAAACAAAGAACTCACGTAAGTTGTGGCCGTTCATAAACTTTAAGAACATTTTTGGCGATCACGAAACTTCCCTCCCGGACAAAGCTGAAACGAGGTCAGTCAGCGTGTAACAGCAACAACGTTGGGTATTTTGTTGACTGTGTGTGAATTTGTTTTACGTTTATCAACATTCCCGAAGCGGTAGGAAAACTAAACATTCCTATGTATGACCCTAAAAATGTACTTTTCAACAGTATATTGACGATGTGTACGAGATTCGTTCTTGGGGTTTGGAATGGGACGAAAACAAAATGTTACGAGGTCTGGTACTTATTTTCCCCCCAGGTTGGTGTACTCGTGTATTTAGGGACATCAAGCCCGCTCTGACACAGGACTATGAAACTCTTAGAGGTAGACTTATTGCAGATTTAGATAGAACAGAGTAAAAGAAACCATCAGCCGCATCTGACTTTCATAAGTTGTCACAAAGCAGACAGAACCCATGGGTGAATTTTCCCACCGTTTGTCTGTTAAATTAGAAGAGGCATATCCAAAATTTCCCAAGATGAATAAAGATGAGCTGCGTGCACAATGATTTACGGATGGTCTTCGTAACCCGAAACTCAAGGACCAGTTGAATATCGCGATTTGTCAACGTATCAGATCACACAACTTTAACCCTTTGGTTGATATTGCACGTCGTCTGACAGATTCCCTTAACGATGACAAATTTGACAGTGTACTACGTATTCGCTGTTTTTACTGCAACGCCGAGTTAGAGAACAAAAGGTGCACTGGTACTAGTGCAAAGATAGGAAAATCTTGATTGGATAAAAAAGGCCAAATGTTACAATTGTCATTTTCAGGGGCATCTCTCGAAATCAGATCAGACAAATACCAGTTCTGCTAAAGTCGGAGCGGTGAAGGGTAAAATCACTGTCGAGTCGAATAATTGCCCATCTGCTGAAATTACCCAAGGCAATAGTACTTTAACAGCCGTTCTCGACTCCGGCGCGTCAGTTTCGTGCATCAGTTTCACATCTCTGAACATCTCAGACTTTATCAACGCTTGGCACAGTTAATGTTTCTCTGCGTATGAAAGATAGGACTTTGCGTCGGAGAGATAGGCACAAAACGTTTCTCAGGGAAAGAGGTATTTGTCTTCCAACCAATCATAACGACATACCAAAAGTATACTGGACTCCCAAAATGCATAAATCACCATACAATGCCAGGTTCATAGCTGGTTCTAGAAGCTGCACCGCCAAGCTTCATTCAACCCCATTGACGAGGGCCCTTCAGGAGGTAAAACCATTTTGGGAAAGGTATTGCGCCACTATTTCTAAAAACTCTGGCGTTGAATGTATGTGGATATTAAAAAACTCAAAATGTCTCAAGGAGGAACTTGATGCTAAAGGTCACATACCGTACAGACATGTATCCACATGGGATTTCTCGATTCTCTATACTACAATCCCTCATCAAGACCTTATTGACCGTCTAAGTTCATTGATAGTATCTGTGTTCAAGAAAACTGATCGTAGATATATTAATGTCAGAATCCATAAAGCATTCTTTAGCTCTACTACATACAAGAGATATCATTCATGGGATGTTTCTTTGTTAATAGAGTTGCTTGAATTTCTCATTAAAAATATCTACGTGAAATTTGGCAACACAATATATCAACAGCATATAGGTATTCCAATGGGTACTAATTGCGCACCCCTGATGGCTGACCTGTATCTGTTCTCTTATGAATATGACTATATGCAGACGCTTTCAAAAACCGATCCATCCAAAGCCCGTTCCTTCTCATTCACCAAACGCTATATAGACGATCTTCTCGCTGTGGATAAATCGCTATATAAATGACGCAGTGAAGGATATATATCCACCTTCACTGGATTTGAAGGAAACTACAGATAGCCCTACAGGCACATCATATTTAGATCTATATCTCTACAAAAATGAAGCGGGCATTCTCTCTCGTCGACTTTATGACAAAAGAGATGATTACAATTTCGACATCGTAAACTCTCCATTTCTGGACAGTAATATTCCAGTGGGACCTGCATATGGCGTATACATATCTCGCCTAGTAGCATTTGCTAGATCCTGTGTTAATTGTGACGATTTCAATCAACGTCACAAAACATTGTTGCAGAAACTTATAAAACAGGGCTATTCCTCAAAGCGCCTCCACTCAAAGTTTCTCAAATTTGGCGATACATATCGCATGCTGATAGCAAAATACGAACGTAGCGTGCAAGATCTATGGCGTTACGTTTCGTAACTTGTGTCTAATTCCGCTTAACCCGGGGCTAGGGGCCGTAGGAACCCATGTACTTCAAGATCCTCATGATGCTCATAAGAACAGTCACAATCAAAGCGTGACTGAGATACACCATTCTCTAGATAACGACTTTAGAACGATTATTATGGATTAAGAATACTGATCAGCGATACGGATTTTATATTTTTGGAACATCATGATGTCTTGTCGGCATCATAACATCATGATGTCTTGTCGGCATCATTGAAAACTGTTGACCGCTTCTCTCTTGCAGGAAACTAGCCTATGTTGATTGTCTTTTTTTAATTTGGTGCTAAAACTGTTATGTGGATATGGAATAGGTCTTTGGATTATGGACGCGGATATTCTTTAATGGACGACGGCTGAATTATGAATGACGGACTAGACGCTTGTATTTTGCCATGTACATTTCATGTGCTGGATACACAGTTACTCGGTTGGGATTTCATGTGTCAATTTCAGCATGTTACTCTCCGTCCACAGAGTGACAGTATAGAGTTTGGAAGTCTCATACACGATAGCAAGGCTATTCACAAAGTACGTGCTTTCAAAACTAGTTATACCACCACGATTTCAGGAAATCCTGCGTGTGAGGGTTTCACCAAAGCTTGTGGCTGAAGATTTACTGGTTGAAAGGAATGAAAATTTTGAGCTCATATCTGATTGGTATGTAGGTCGTGCAGTTACCCCACTTAAAGAGCCTCAGATTTTGATTATGAACCCTACTGATACCAGTAAAACTGTGTACCGTACACAGGCGGTAGGTTTCTCATGTGATGTCAACGATTCACAGGAATTTTTCCCGGAAGAAGAAATGTCACATGTTCGTCATGTGAAAGACGAGGGTGAGGCAGAGTGGAATATCGGTCCTATTCCACCACCCTATAAGGCTGAGTTAGTTCGTCTACTCGATAGATATGAATCGTCTGTGTTTACTGGTCTTGGAAAAGTGAAGAATTTACAATATGATTTGAAACTCAAGCCAAACGCGGATTTATCGGAAGTCCGTCAACGACGTCGGGTGTATGGCCCACATGTGCAGTCTACTATAGAGAATCAAGTGGTGAATGCTTGAGTCTGGTGTCATAGAGCCCAGTGAATCGGGTGTTCTGTCGCCGATTGTGTTAGTTCGAAAGGTTGACAATAGCATACGTTTCTGTTTGGGTTTTCGTTTTCTGAATAAACAACTGGAGAATATGACATATCCGCTTATGACGCCATCAGAAACACTTCTTGAACTGAAAGACTCTAAGTACTTCACGGTTATGGACATGAATTCTGCCTATAATCAAATTGAGTTACAGCCTGAAGGCAGACCACTCGTTAGTTTTGAAACTAGTTCAGGTGTGTTACTTCTTCATGGAGAGTGTAGAGTACCTCGGTTTCAAGATTTCGCTTGACGGTGTTCAACCTGGAACGAAAGGGATACGTGCGGTGTCTGAATACCCTGTTCCCAGAACATGGGAAGAGATACGTTCATTTGTCGGACTTTGTACGTACTTTCAACGATTCGTCCCTGGAGTTTCTGATCTTGTTTTGCTACTAAGTCGTGTTGGGGAAACTCAGAGATACTGTTGGACATGGGCAGAATGTCAACAACGTGCATTTGAACAGTTGAAAAGTCGTTGAAAAAGTTCAGCCCAAAATTCCAGCCTTCCAAATACGAGTTCAAATGTTCTTACTATACAACTGTAGATATCGCCAAAGATATTTTATTTGTTTCCATTTCCTAGGTTGATTCGGGAGACTCTGCAGAATGGTCTGACGACAGGAGATGAATAACGGTTGTTTTGATCATTTGTGGAGTAATTCATTCGCTGATAAGATTGGTCCTGTAATGGCAGGAGTCTTGTACTTAAAATCTCGTATGGATTCCGAGAGCTGGCGAGATATTACTGAGTTCGCAGGCTGCAAAATACTATTTCGTCACATATGTTTGGGCTGCTTCAACTATAGATGCTGAAGCCCTATGGAATACACAGTGTCCTTTCCCTTCTTTCTTTCGTTAGTTAGTTATACATGTAGTCGGCCGGCCAAAGACCTAAAAAACGCATTTAAAAACTTTCGATGGCATTTTTTGTTACAAATGGGTACCCATGCTAAATTAGTTCTTTGAGTGGTAGGAATCAAGGTAGGAGGGGATACCACCCGGATTTTGGTCAATTAAGGTCAGTTTGGGGTCACTCTTTGGGTCAAAAAGGTCAAATATGGGTAAAAATCGGTTATAAATTAACATCCACCGCTTTGCTTTTAACAATGAGTATCCAAGCTGAATTAGTTGTAAGTAATGTAGAGTGTCAGGTAGTCATAGATAACTCGTTTATTATAAGAATTAAGGTCATTTTAGGGTCACTTTTGGGTCAAATAAGGTCAAAAATTTGTGAAAATCGGTTATATGCACAGTACTAATTGCTACGATTGGGTATTCCAGTTGAATCAGTTGAATGTGGTGTAGGGTTGGGTGTAGTCATCGATAACACGTTAATTATTAGAAATAAGGTCATTTTAGGGTCATATTTGGGTCAAATGAGGTCAAAAATTTGTTAAAATCGATTATAAATTAATATTCACACTACGAATTGTTACGAATGAGTATCCAAATTGAATCAGTAGTATGTAGTGTAAGTTTTAAATTAGTCATAGATAACACGTTAATTATTCAAATTAAGATCATTTTAGGGTAGCTTTTTGGTAAATGAGGTCGAAAATGGGTACAAATCGGTTATAAATTAATATCTACAATACTAATTGTTACGAATGGGTTGACAGACGGGAATTAGTTGTATGTAGCCTATGGCTTAAGGTAGGCATAATAACCATTATGTAACAATTATATTGTCTGTCGATGATTATTTTTCTAGCTGATGATTTTACGAATAGGATCAAACTAAGCCCATAAATAGTCAGATCGATCTCTTTTGTGAAGGGGCTTGGCTTTGAGAAATTGTTACTTTCAGCTCCATCTAATCAAATACCTTGAATTATAAGAGCAAAATGAAAATATGAATCTCAGATGAACCCACTTGGTCACCATTTTGAATTTAACAATGGTATTCTCAGCTGAAGATTATGCCAATAGAATAAAAATGGGCATAATGTAATAAGCTATGGCGTTATTCTGCTCAATTTAAACAAGTTTGTACCTGGAATAAAAATATGCCAACAGTAATATGAAAAAAGAAGAATTTCCGAATGACTCCTTATGCTCGCCATTTTGAATTTAACTATCATTTTTAATCTGACGACTAAGCAAATAGATTCAAAATGGGCAAAAGGTATCTGGCTATGATGTGGGACCCTTCGATTTTGATAAATTTGCACAATCAACTAAGAACAATGCCTTGATATACACGAGTAACATGGAAAAGCAGGAGATTCAGATAACCCCACACAGTTGCCATATTGAATTTGAACATCGTATTTTGATCTTGGGGATATGCAAATGGATTCAAAATGGGCGGAAGTTGTTAGGCTATGCTAAGCGATCCCTCTGTGTTGATAAATTTGCACAATTAGCGAAGAATAGTGCCTTGAAGTAAATGAGCAACATGGAAAAGCAGGAGATTCAGATAACCCCACACAGTTGCCATTTTGAATTTGATCATCAAATCTTGATCTTAGGGATACGTAAGTGGATTCAAAAAGAGCATAGGTTGTTGGGCTATGCTTGGAGATCCCACAGTTTTGATCAATTTGCATAATGAGCTAAGAATAATGCCTTGAACTATACGAGATACGGACAAAAGTGTGATTTTCAGATGGCCCCATATGGCCGCCATTTTGAATTTGACCATCAAATCTTGATGTTAGACATATGTAAATAGATTCAAAATGGACATAGGATGTTAGGCTATGCATAGAGATCCCTCAGTTTGATACATTTGCTCAGTGAGGTAAGAATAATGCCTTGAACTACATGAACAGCAGGAAAAAGTGTGATTTTCAGATGACCCCATATGGACGACATTTTGAATTTGACCATCAAATCTTGATCTGTGGGATATGTATGTAGATTCAAAATGGGCATAGGATGTTGGGCTATACTTAGAGAACCCTCGGTTTTGCTAAATTTGAATAATGAACTAAGAATAATGTCTTGAACTACACGAGCAACAGGAAAAAGTGTGGTTTTCAAATGACCCCATATGGCCGCTATTTTGAATTTAACAATTAAATCTTGAATTTTGGAATATGAAAATAGATTCCACATGGGCATAAGATGTCAGGCTATGCATGGAAATCCCTCGGTTTTAATAAAGTTGCTCTGTGAGGCAAGAATAATGCCTTGAATTATACGAGCAGCAGGAAAAAGTGTGATTTTCAGATGACCCCATATGGCCGCCATTTTGAATTTGACCATCAAATCTTGATCTTTGGGATATGTAAATAGATTCAAAATGGGAATAGTATGTTGGGCTATGCTTAAAGATCCCTCTGTTTTGACAAATTTGCATAATAAGCTAAGAATAATGCCTTGAACTATACGGGCAACGGCCAAAAGTGCGATTTTCTGATGACCCCTATGGCCGCCATTTTGAATTTGACCATCAAATCTTGATTTTTGGCATATGAAAATAGGAATAAAATCCTAGGCTATGCATAGGGATCCCTCGGTTTGATAAATTTGCGCAGTGAGGTAAGAATAATGTCTTGAACTACACGAGCAACATGAAAAATGTGATTTTCAGATTACCCCACCTGTCCGCCATTTAAAATATCATATTTTAATCTGAGAATTAAGCAAGTAGACTCAAAATAGGCGAAAGATACAAGGCTTGATGGGAGATTATTTTGTGTTAACTAATTTGCACAAGGGGCTAAGAATAATGACTATTATATGAATAACCTGAAAAGGGCGATTCATGGATGAATCTACATGAGCGCCATTTTGAATTAACGCATGATGGTTAATCACTAGAATTACAGAAATTAGACAAATATAAGATTCCAAAAGTACGGAAAGTCTTTGCACTCGATTTTTAATCATTCTGGTGATACCGTGAATGTTCAATAGGGCATTAACTTTTCGATCCCTCTATCACCCAGGCCAGAAAGAGCTAACTCAAACTACTTCAAACTCGAGAAAGAAACCTTCGGACCAACAAATATATTGATCGAAAAGGTCCAGTCTACAAGAAAATGGATGTTACCAAAATTCACAAACAAAAAATACTGAATTACCCTACACTAAAAAATACTGAATTACCCTACACTAATATCTAACAAGCGTTCTGAGAACCCCAACATCTCGCCTTGCGGGGTCATCCGCCAAAGGTGCAGCAGTATTGAAAGCATACATGTAGAGCAAACAATAAGGTCTGGAATAAGTGATGCGGTACAGACAATAATGTCTGGAATAGATTATCTGGTACAGACAATAACATCAGTCCCATGTGGGATTACTGGCAAAAGTTAATCCCATGTAGGATGGATAGGTCAGTGCAGTCGGATTACTGGTACATAGGGCATTCCAGTGTGAGATTACTGCTGGGTGGACCAGTCCCATGTTATTACTGATGGATAGTCCTCTGTGGGATTACTGCTGGATAGTCCAGTCCCAAGTGGGATTACTACCATCACCATCATGGTATGGATGGTAGTGATGGTATGGATGGTAGTGATGGTATGGATGGTATTGATGGTAGTGATGGTATGGATGGTAGTGATGGTAGGAATGGTAGTTATGGTATGGATGGTAGTGATGGTATGGATAGTAGTGATGGTAGAAATGGTAGTGATGGTAGTGATGGTATAGATGGTAGTGATGGTATGGATGGTAGTGATGGCATGGATGGTAGTGATGGTAGGAATGGTAGTGATGGTATGGATGGTAGTGATGGTATGGATGGTAGTGGTGGTATGGATGGTAGTGATGGTAGGAATGGTAGTTATGGTATGGATGGTAGTGATGGCATGGATGGTAGTGATGGTAGTGATGGTATGGATGGTAGTGATGGTAGTGATGGTATGGATGGTAGTGATGGTAGGAATGGTATGGATGATAGGAATGGTATGGATGATAGGAATGGTAGTGATGGTATGGATGGTAGTGATGGTATGGATGGTAGTGATGGTATGGATGGTAGTGAAGGTAGGAATGGTATGGATGGTAGTGATGGTAGGAATGGTAGTGATGGTATGGATGGTATGGATGTGATGGTATGGATGTGATGGTATGGATGGTAGTGAAGGTATGGATGGTAGTGATGGTATGGATGGTAGTGATGGTATGGATGGTAGTGATGGTAGGAATGGTAGTTATGATATGGATGGTAGTGATGGTATGGATGGTAGTGATGGTATGGATGGTAGGATGGCATAGATGGTAGTGATGGTATGGATGGTAGTGATGGTATGGATGGTATGGATGGTAGTGATGGTAGGAATGGTAGCGATGGTATGGATGGTAGGAATGGTAGCGATGGTATGGATGGTAGAGATGGTATGGATGGTAGTGATGGTATGGATGGTAGTGATGGTAGGAATGGTAGTTATGGTATGGATGGTAGTGATGGTATGGATGGTAGTGATGGTAGTGATGGTATGGATGGTAGTGATGGTATGGATGGTAGTGATGGTAGGAATGGTATGGATGATAGTGATGGTATGGATGGTATGGATGGTAGTGATGGTAGGAATGGTATGGATGGTAGTGATGGTATGAATGGTAGGAATGGTAGTGATGGTATGGATGGTAGTGATGGTATGGATGGTAGTGATGGTAGGAATGGTATGGATGGTATGGATGGTAGTGATGGTATGGATGGTAGGAATGGTATGAATGGTAGTGGATGGTAGTGATGGTATGGATGGTAGGAATGGTATGAATGGTAGTGATGGTATGGATGGTAGTGATGGTATGGATGGTATGGATAGTAGTGATGGTAGGAATGGTATGAATGGTAGTGATGGTATGGATGGTAGTGATGGTATGGATAGTAGTGATGGTATGGATGGTAGTGATGGTATGGATGTGATGGTATGGATGGTAGTGATGGTATGGATGGTAGTGATGGTATGGATGGTAGTGATGGTATGGATGGTAGTGATGGTAGGAATGGTAGTTATGGTATGGATGGTAGTGATGGTATGAATAGTAGTGATGGTAGAAATGGTAGCGATGGTATGGATGGTAGTGATGGTATGGATGGTAGTGATGGTATAGATGGTAGTGATGGTATGGATGGTAGTGATGGTATGGATGGTAGTGATGGTAGGAATGGTAGCGATGGTATGGATGGTAGTGATGGTATGGATGGTAGTGATGGTATGGATGGTAGTGATGGTATGGATGGTAGTGATGGTAGGAATGGTAGTGATGGTATGGATGGTAGGAATGGTAATAATGGTATGGATGGTAGTGATGGCATGGATGGTAGTGATGGTATGGATGGTAGTGGTGGTAAGAATGGTAGCGATGGTATGGATGATAGTGATGGTATGGATGGTAGTGATGGTATGGATGGTAGTGATGGTAGGAATGGTATGGATGGTAGTGATGGTATGGATGGTAGGAATGGTAGGAATGGTAGTGATGGTATGGATGGTAGTGATGGTATGGATGGTAGTGATAGTATGGATGGTAGTGATGGTAGGAATGGTAGTGATGGTATGGATGGTAGTGATGGTATGGATGGTATCACAGGTACATCTTTTAATCATAAGAAACATGTGTACCAAGTTTCATAATCATTCAATGACAGCTGACAACTGCAGCAAACTGTGGTGTACAGATGTACATGTGCACTTCGGCTAAACGCAAAACTAAATCAGTTGCCATAATTTGGAGAAAAATTAATATTTCATCTCAAAAATAGCACAAATAAATCCTCCAATCATAAGAAACATTTGTACCAAGTTTCGTAATCATCCAATGAGAGCTGACAACTGCAGCAAACTTATCATGTACATGTATATGTATACATGTAGAGGCCTACATGTACAATTTACCTAAACAGAAAACTCTTCATTTGCCATAATTTGAAGAAAAATTAATATTTCTTGTCAAAAATAGCACAGGTACATCCTCTAATCATACGAAACATGTGTACCAAGTTTCATAATCATCCAATGACAGCTGACAACTGGAGCAAAGTTACCATGTAGATGTATATGTATACATGTAGAGTGAGTGAGTAGGATTTAACGTCGTTTTCAACATTGTTTCAGTCATATCACGACGGTGCCTACATGTGCCAGAACACGAGAGTGTCCACAGTTCCTATTATTCTGGACACTGATCAGCCCAGCCGGTACAGCACCCGGTCACCCATCCAAGTATTGACCGAGCTCAACGCTGCTTAACTTCGGTGATCTGACGAGAACCGGTATGCCCAACGTGATGCGCCGTACCGTATACATGTAGAGGCCTGTATGTACAATTTACCTAAACAGAAAACTCTTCATTTGCCATAATTTTGAGAAAAATTAATATTTCTTCTCAAAAATAGCACAGGTACATCCTCTTATCATAAGAAACATGTGTACCAAGTTTCATAATCATCCAATGACAGCTGACAACTGGAGCAAACTTACCATGGACATGTATATGTACAATTTACCTAACCAGAAAACTCTTCATTTACCATAATTTGGAGAAAAATTAATATTTCTTGTCAAAAATAGCACAGGTACATCCTCTAATCATAAGAAACATGTGTACCAAGTTTCATAATCATCCAATGACAGCTGACAACTGGAGCAAAGTTACTATGTAGATGTATATGTATACATGTAGAGGCCTACATGTACAATTTACCTAAACAGAAAACTCTTCATTTGCCATAATTTTGAGAAAAATTAATATTTCTTCCCAAAAATAGCACAGGTACATCCTCTTATCATAAGAAACATGTACACCAAGTTTCATAATCATCCAATGACAGCTGACAATTGCAAGAAACTTTCCAAGTACAGATGTACATGTGCACTTCAGCTAAACGCAAAACTCATTCATAGGGATTTTAACATTAGAGTACCCCAGGGGTAGTACCCCAGGTGGCATACCCACCCCCCATATTTTTTATATTTTTTTTATATTTTTTCTAATTTTTCTAGATTTTTTTTTAACTTGCTAAACCAAACACCCATTCATTTCCAGGCAGGGGACACCGACACCGACACCGACACCGACACCGACGACGACATCCTCTTTTCCCCTCTCACAATATCTCCCCTTTACTTCGTAAGGCGAGATAAAAATTCACCAAGTATAACGTCTTCAGATTTGATACCCATTTCTTTACGAGGAATTTCACATAAAAATGCTTTAAATTGTTTTATGGTCCATCTTTTGGTCATCTTTGGATGTTATTTGACCTCGAAATGACCTGATAATGACCACAAATTGCCAAAATTGTCTTGGTATCCACCCTACCTTGAACCATACTGCATACAAAAGTAAGAAACAAACAGCACAAAATATATGAAATAAAACAGCTTTTTTGATCTCATTTGACCCGTAAAGCGACCCTAAAATGACCTCAATTCCAATAATTAACGAGCTAGCCATACCTGTGCTAAAATCAAACAGTACATAAAACCAATTTAGCGTGGATAGCCATTGGTAACAAACATCACAATGGAAACTACGTTAGGAACGACTTTTACCAATTTTGACCTTATTTAACCCCAAAAGTGACCCCGAAATGACCCTTAACGTCCAAAATCCGGGTGGTATCCCCTCCCACCTTGAACCCTAGCGCACAAAGAACTAATTTAGCATGGGTACCCATTTGTAACAAACAATGCCATCAAAAGTTACATTTCGTGTCCTTGGCCGGCCTACTATTACTTAACTTTTCAACAAATTCACAGATTTAACTCCCACCTTGAACCCTAGCGCACAAAGAACTAATTTAGCATGGGTACCCATTTGTAACAAACAATGCCATCAAAAGTTACATTTCGTGTCCTTGGCCGGCCTACTATTACTTAACTTTTCAACAAATTCACAGATTTAACTGTAAGTTCACCGGCGTAACTATAGAATCAAATCAATTTTGCTCACCAAAATTATGGTCTGTAGGTCAAATGTTAAGCTCACTGTAGCATTAACAACCGGTAATCATTGAAAACCGCAATTTTCACCAGTGGATATAAAAGAGGAAGAGGATTTGTCGCATAACAAAATCACTGAAATAAAAAAAAACTATGATTGAGTATCAGTGGGAGATCATATACATAGTACCACAATTGAGATCAATGGGTCAAAGGTTAATGTCACACCGGTTCCAAAAACAGGTAATCAATGAAAACATTGTCTGTGCTATTACTCCAATAAATGGATGTGAAATGTGATCAAATCTCAGGAATATCTTAAAATTATGGCGAAATAGAAACATATTAAGATTGAAAGAGCAAAGGTCAAGGTCACTATATATCAGAAATCCATAGATAATTGCATTATGATGAGTGTTTTTTAGTGGATGCATTCCTGTGAAGTGATGTGTCGGGTACCAAGGTTAGTTCAACGTTTACTAACTACCAACAACAAATTGTATTTTGAAAGACTCGTAGATTTCGTTCTTAAACGTAGTCCATAGCGCCAGTTAGGCTCGTGTTACCTATTGGCTTAGGAAGCGTCTCCAAATATCGTCGAGAAATCTGTGATCTTTTCTCGATATCGCGAATTCCAAAGGTGAGATAGAATCGAGATTTTTTTTCACAAAAACCGAATGATTCGCGAAATCGGTTTTCCTTCGCTTTATTGATCGGTTTTCATTAGAGATAAACGATGTCGCGAATCAGTCGAGAATCTTTCGAGAATTGTTCTCAGTGGAGAAAACCGATTAAAAACCGATTAAAAGTAGTGCCGATTTTGTCTTCGCCTAGCCTGGTACCTTATCTAGCATGTTACATTGCTGACATATACCCGTAGACGAGGGAACCAGGTTAGTAGTATACCAAAGACGGCTAAGGTTAAGTTTTGCCGGGGGAGGTAACTCTTGCATCCACCAGGGGGCGCCACCAGCTCAAGAGACCAAAAACTAC
Organism: Hanleya hanleyi; assembly: GCA_036873755.1. Taxonomy (NCBI): domain Eukaryota; kingdom Metazoa; phylum Mollusca; class Polyplacophora; order Lepidopleurida; family Hanleyidae; genus Hanleya; species Hanleya hanleyi. Next base: position 29,898 of record JAVTVY010052462.1, read on the forward strand.
CTCCAGCACAGAAGAGTTCCGATCTAGGGGGAGGTAACTCTGGGTGACTATAGTTCCGGCAAAGGGCCCCTGGGCATGTATTCTTCCGCGGTGATTCGGTATGGCGGTGATGCGGTCGCGGGAAAAAGCTTCCGCGGAGAAAAAGTAGTCCCCAGACTTCGAATGCGCTGCATGGTCCGATTGGGTCGAGTGAGGTATCAAAGTGAAGCATTCGTGACGGGGCATCCAGTCATGGGTGGGTGCATGTAGAAGTAGGATTTTTTCCCGAAACTATAAAAAGCGGAACACGGACTTTACCCCTAAAATAGGGGAAAACACCTATCAACCCTAGACAAAAGGGCTTATATCGGTCCCCGGGCTTATTGGGACCTGCCTATCAAGACAATGGGGCGGGTGCGTGTAAAATTAGGATTTTTTCCCGAAAATATAAAAAGCGGAATACGGACTTTACCCCTAAAATAGGGGAAAACACCTATCAACCCTAGCCAAAAGGGCTAATATCGGTCCCCGGGCTTATTGGGACATGTCTATCAAGTCAATGGCGTGGGTGCATGTAAAATTATGATTTTTTCCCGAAGCTATAAAAAGCGGAAAACGGACTTTACCCCTAAAATAGGGGAAAACCCCTATCAACCCTAGCCAAAAGGGCTAATATCGGTCTCCGGGCTTATCGGGGCCTGTCTATCAAGTCAATAGGGTGGGTGCATGTAAAATTAGGATTGTTTTCCGAAAATATAAAAAGCGGAACTCGGACTTTACCCCTACAATAGGGGTCTGTATTATACAATATAAGGGAAAATGCCTGTATGAGATATGGGGATGGTCCTTTTTTTTCGTGGGCTTTACTATGGGTTGTGGGGTCTCGTTTTTCTCGTCTCACCAAGAAAAACACGATGGGAGGGGTCCCGGAGCGAAGCGGTGAAATTTTTGGGGAAAGTCACCGAGGTCTGTATATAGGCCTATAGGCTGGCTGTGAGGGGTATAGGTCCAACCTGGGAAATTCACACACGTTCATTGTGATATGGGTTGTTTGGTCTTGTTTTTCACGTCTCGTCATTTAGAACACGATGGGAAGGGTCCCGGAGCGAAACGGTGAATTTTTTGGAAAAGTACCATATAGCCCATATAGCTCCATACTGGCTATGGGGATATAGGTTCAACCTGGGAAATTCACACACGTTCATTGTGATATGGGTTGTGGGGTCTTGTTTTTCACGTCTCGTCATTTAGAACACGATGGGAAGGGTCCCGGAGCGAAACGGTGAAATTTTTGGAAAAAGTTCACCGAGGCCTGGGTAAGCCCATAGGCCTATACTGCATGGCTATGGGGTATAGGCCCATACTGGGTGGACGTTTTGGGATCTAGGTGAGCCCCAAATGATCCTATGGTGTCGTATGAGGTCTTATTTTGAAGCTCTCGTGGAGGAGCATCCGACTGGACTAATAGTTCGTTCGTTTTCAATATTCTGCGCATGCGCCGTCTGGCCCGTAGTATAGAAAGCAGGCATTTTGGGGGGTATGTGGGTGTGTGTTTGGGGTAGAGATGCACCGCTATGGGTCCGAATGGGTCGTGGAAGATGTCAAAGTGAAGCTTGTGTGGGGTAGAGTCAGAATGGCGTGTTTTTAAATGCAAGTCAATCTGCGCATGCGCAGTTGGTTGTAGTAAGTAAAGTGGACATTTTGGGGCAGTGAAGGAAGGTATTTGGTGTAGAGAGGGACCATCTTTGGTCCGAATGCGTCGTGTGAGGTGTCATATTGTAGCTCTTGGGGTGTAGACCCCGATTTGAGGGATGTTTACGTCATCTGTGACGTCATTGGTGACGTCATCAGTACGAGTAGTAGCCAAAGTGAACATTTTGGGGCAGTGAAGGAAGGTATTTGGTGTAGAGGGGGACCATCCTTGGTCCGAATGCGTCGTATGAGGTGTCATATTGTAGCAACGCCCGCCAACGCCAAGCTTAATGCTTCAACGCCCTGCGAAATAGCTCTGATTCTGATTTTCTAGATATTTCATGGAATTGTCACTAATTCTTCGAAATGCAGTGACGCCCGTCAACGCTCGTAGTTACGCCTTAACGCTCTAACATAACGCCTTGACGCCATGATATAGACCGGAGAGAGAACAACAACAACAACAAGGATGACACATGAGAGAACAACAACAAGAAGTTTTTTTCATATAGTTTATTTTCCCCAATGTTACATCATACCCACGCTGGGGGAGCCGCGTTGCGTATGTTTACAACTCAAAAAGACTCTTGCCCAATCAGAGGCCACCATTTGCATCTGTCATATTCGTTCCTGTCCGTTAGATGTATTCTTGTCCAATCAGAAGTCGCCATTTCAGAAAGTTCCATCTTCGGCCATGTTCGCTCTGAACCGTTTATTCTAGTCATCGTCGGACAGGCCTGGATATTCTTCGGGCATGTCCTGAAACAGTTGTTTGCGCATTCTGATCGCATTTTTCCAGGGCCTCGGTGGGTGGTAGCCCCATAGCCTCTTCATGATGGACCTGTGCGTGGGGTCGCCTTTCATTTCAAGCGGTAGTAAGGTATACTGTTCATAGATCGCCATGGCTGTTTTCCTGATGTGGGGGCGCATTTGGGTGTACGTCTGTTGTAAATTATCCTCTCCGGCGTCCTCGATCGCTGCAGCGTAAGTATTGATAGCTGCTGTCACAATAAGATCCCAGAAGGTAGGTTCTGCCTCACTTTCCACGGACGTATGCTGACTATCTGAGGTCAAACTCTCCGTATCACTAGATAGACTCTCAGCAATCTCTGTTTCGGTATCAGTCGATACACTCTCAGCAGTCTCTGTATCAGCATCCGCCTCAACGGACTCCTCGGGATCTTCAATCCCATGTATATTTTCGCATCATATCGTAATGTCTGGTGAACGTGCGTTCGCACTCAGAGCAAGTATAAGCCATGTTGACGGTTGAACGTCGATTGTGCGTGTTTTTGAAAATACGCTCGCTTTTATAGACAGTAACGCCCATCAACGCTTAGCTTAACGCTTCAACGCCCTGGTGAATTAGCTCAGAAGCTCTGATTTCCATGGAATTGACACCAATTCATCGAAATGCAGTGACGCCCGTCAACGCCCGTCGTTACGCCTTAACGCCCGTCTCAACGCCTTAACACATTTTCTTAACGCTTTAACGTCGTTTAATGATGCGTTCGAACAAATGTTTCTTTTGTGCTATTGCTCTGACATACGCCGCTTTCCAGTTCATGCCCGAGGTTTTCAACATCGACGCTGTTCTTTCAATTTCCATATGGACTGGGTCCTTATCCAACAATTTCATACGGGTCAGTAAGTCGGCATACCGCTGACGTAAAGCCCGTCGTAGTCTGGGTGCCAATCTGTTATGGGCTAAAATTGCGGCTTCCTCTTTCGAATACCCTTTGCGTTGAAACTTGTTTTCTGTGACCTCCAACATCTCGCCGTCCATACTTTCTTTGAACAAATCCTTCCATAGCCTCGAGTTCACATTATGTTCTTCAACCGCGGGTTGGTCCTTCACGGTTGGGTGATATTCCGGGACTGGTGGTATGAAGAAGGCCCGCTGTACGGGGGTGGGTTGCTGCTTCACCAAATGTGGACTCGGTGGATGGTGTAGGGGCTGTGGTGATCCCTCGCCGGGTAGCAGGTGGGTCGTCAGCCGGCGATCTTCGGGGGTATGGGCTTTTAAATCTACGAACAGGTAGCCGTACGGACGATTTGTCGCTTCTTCAAACGCCTGCATGAAATGGTCGATGTTCTGAGGATAAATTCGACTACCAAACACACGAATTTGTGCTCTGTCGATGGGGTTGGAAAACAACACAAAGTATTGGCAGTTCAAGGCAATATCTCTGGACGCCTTCCCTTGAGGAAAGAGATTCTGGGTCAAATAGATGACGGACAGATTGCGATGATGGGACCCTTTGGTGAATAGGTCGGCGATTTTCGAATTGTCCTTGGCCGCACTCATCAGATCATCTAGCACTACCACGTTGGTCTGCTCGGGGTCAAAGTAATACGGTTCGTCTATGTCATGAGGAATCCCTGGGACGAAACTCACATTCTGTAATCGCGTAGTTTCGTAGGCGGGCTGCCATTGGCTATAACACCAAACAACACGTGTCGGAGCTGGGGTTGCCACACCTTCCTCTAAGAACTTCATTACCCAGGACGTCTTTCCACATGCCGTAGGGCCGCTCACGGACATCGTATAGGGATGCTATACTGCACTTGCTGGACCTATAGCGGGACTCGGCGGTGTCTCTTGGTTGTGTTTGCCTTAAATGTGCCTGAGCATACTATCGCGACGAGAGAAGGTTCTCTGACAGAACGTACACGTACACGACATGTTGATCTGTCGACCAATACATAAGGACTGATGAGAGACACATGTTCATTCTTATATGTACAGACACCACCACCAACACCACCACCACACACTACCACACACACACCACCACCACCACCACCGCCCGGTGGTGGTGGTGGGAACTTCCGTGTGGCAGAGCTCTTGGATCGGAGCTCTTGGAGCTCAAAACCTGTGGAGCTCGGATCTCGGAAGTGACATTTGCATACGACCTCTGTGAGGTCACTTCCGCTTCCGTTCACGTGACCGGAACTGACCTTTGACCCCTGCGCGCGCTAACAATACCGGATAAAAATTGGGCGCAGGGGTCAAAGGTCAGTTCCGGTCACGTGAACGGAAGCGGAAGTGACCTCACAGAGGTCGTATGCAAATGTCACTTCCGAGATCCGAGCTTCACAGGCTTTGAGCTCCAAGGGATCCGATCCAAGAGCTCAGCCACACGGGAGTTCCCACCACCACCACCGGGCGTTGACGCCCGTCAACGCCCGGTGGTGGCGGTGGTGGTGGTGGCGGTGGTGGTGTGTGCGTGTGTGTGTGGTAGTGTGTGGTGGTGGTGTTGGTGGTGGTGTCTGTACATATAAGAATGAACATGTGTCCCTCATCAGTCCTTATGTATTGGTCGACAGATCAACATGTCGTGTACGTGTACGTTCTGCCAGAGAACCTTCCCTCGTCGCGATAGTATGCTCAGGCACATTCAAGGCAAACACAACCAAGAGACACCGCCGAGTCCCGCTATAGGTCCAACAAGTGCAGTAGAGCATCCCTATACGATGACGGTGAGCGGCCCTACGGCATGTGGAAAGACGTCCTGGGTAATGAAGTTCTTAGAGGAAGGTGTGGCAACCCCAGCTCCGACACGTGTTGTTTGGTGTTATAGCCAATGGCAGCCCGCCTACGAAACTACGCGATTACAGAATGTGAGTTTCGTCCCAGGGATTCCTCACGACATAGACGAACCGTATTACTTTGACCCCGAGCAGACCAACGTGGTAGTGCTAGATGATCTGATGAGTGCGGCCAAGGACAATTCGAAAATCGCAATCTGTCCGTCATCTATTTGACCCAGAATCTCTTTCCTCAAGGGAAGGCGTCCAGAGATATTGCCTTGAACTGCCAATACTTTGTGTTGTTCTCCAACCCCATCGACAGAGCACAAATTCGTGTGTTTGGTAGTCGAATTTATCCTCAAAACATCGACCATTTCATGCAGGCGTTTCAAGAAGCGACAAGTCGTCCGTACGGCTACCTGTTCGTAGATTTAAAAGCCCATACCCCCGAAGATGGCCGGCTGACGACCCACCTGCTACCCGGCGAGGGATCACCACAGCCCCTATACCATTCACCGAGTCCACATTTGGTGAAGCAGCAACCCACCCCCGTACAGCGGGCCTTCTTCATACCACCAGTGCCGGAATATCACCCAACCGTGAAGGACCAACCCGAGGTTGAAGAACATAATGTGAACTCGAGGCTATGGAAGGATTTGTTCAAAGAAAGTATGGACGCCGAGATGGCCGAGATGTTGGAGGTCACAGAAAACAAGTTTCAACGCAAAGGGTATTCGAAAGAGGAAGCCGCAATTTTAGCCCATAACAGATTGGCACCCAGACTACGACGGGCTTTACGTCAGCGGTATGCCGACTTACTGGCCCATATGAAATAGTTGGATAAGGACCCAGTCCATATGGAAATTGAAAGAACAGCGTCGATGTTGAAAACCTCGGGCATGAACTGGAAAGCGGCGTATGTCAGAGCAATAGCACAGAAGAAACATTTGTTCGAACGTATCATTAAACGACGTTAAAGCGTTAAGAAAGTGTGTTAAGGCGTTGAGACGGGCGTTACGGCGTAACGACGGGCGTTGACGGGCGTCACTGCATTTCGATGAATAAGTGTCAATTCCATGGAAATCAGAGCTTCTGAGCTAATTCACCAGGGCGTTGAAGCGTTAAGCTAAGCGTTGATGGGCGGTACTGTCTATAAAAGCGAGCGTATTTTCAAAAACACGCACAGTCGACGTTCAACCGTCAACATGGCTTATACTTGCTCTGAGTGCGAACGCACGTTCACCAGACATTACGATATGATGCGACATCAGAAAAATATACATGGGATTGAAGACCCCGAGGAGTCCGTTGAGGCGGATGCTGATACAGAGACTGCTGAGAGTGTATCGACTGATACCGAAACAGAGATTGCTGAGAGTCTATCTAGTGATACGGAGAGCTTGACCTCAGATAGTCAGCATACGTCCGTGGAAAGTGAGGCAGAACCTACCTTCTGGGATCGTATTGTGACAGCAGCTATCAATACTTACGCTGCAGCGATCGAGGACGCCGGAGAGGATAATTTACAACAGACGTACACCCAAATGCGCCCCCGCATCAGGAAAACAGCCATGGCGATCTGTGAACAGTATACCTTACTACCGCTTGAAATGAAAGGCGACCTCACGCACAGGTCCATCATGAAGACCAAGCGTCACTTGGAAGAGGCTATGGGGCTACCACCCACCGAGGCCCTGGAAAATGCGATCAGAATGCGCAAACAACTGTTTCAGGACATGCTGCCCGAAGAATATCCAGGCCTGTCCGACGATGATTAGAATAAACGGTTCAGAGCGAACATGGCCGAAGATGGAACTTGCTGAAATGGCGACTTCTGATTGGACAAGAATACATCTAACGGACAGGAACGAATATGACAGATGCAAATGGTGGCCTCTGATTGGGCAAGAGTCTTTTTGAGTTGTAAACATACCCAACGCGGCTCCCCCAGCGTCCCCCATACTACGGGCCAGACTGCGCATGCGCAGAATATTGAAAACGGACGAACTATTAGTCCAGTCGGATACGCCTCCACGAGAGCTTCAAAATAAGACCTCATACGACACCATAGGATCATTAGGGGCTCACCTAGACCCCAAAACGTCCACCCCGTATGGGCCTATACACCATAGCCATGCAGTATAGGCCTATGGGCGTACCCAGGCCTCGGTGAACTTTTTTCACCGTTTCGCTCCGGGACCCTTCCCATCGTGTTCTAAATGACGAGACGAGAAAAACAAGACCCCACAACCCATATCACAAATGAACCTGTGTGAATTTCCCAGGTTGAACCTATATCCCCACAGCCAGTATGGAGCTATATGGGCTATATGGTACTTTTCCAAAAATTTCACTGTTTCGCTCCGGGACCCTTCCCATCGTGTTCTAAATGACGAGACGTGAAAAACAAGACCAAACAACCCATATCACAATGAACGTGTGTGAATTTCCCAGGTTGGACCTATACCCTTCACCGCCAGCCTATAGGCCTATATACAGACCTCGGTGACTTTTCCCCAAAATTTCACCGCTTCGCTCCGGGACCCCTCCATCGTGTTTTTCTTGGTGAGACGAGAAAAACGAGACTCCACAACCCATAGTAAAGCCCACGAAAAAAAAGGACCATCCCCATACCCCATACAGGCATTTTCCGTTATATTGTATAATACAGACCCCTATTGTAGGGGTAAAGTCCGAGTTCGGCTTTTTATATTTTCGGAAAACAATCCTAATTTTACATGCACAAACCCTATTGACTTGATAGACAGGCCCCGATAAGCCCGGGGAGCGATATTAGCCCTTTTGGCTAGGGTTGATAGGGGTTTTCCCCTATTTTAGGGGTAAAGTCCGTTTTCCGCTTTTTATAGCTTCGGGAAAAAATCCTAATTTTACATGCACCCACCCCATTGACTTGATAGGCAGGTCCCAATAAGCCCGGGGACCGATATTAGCCCTTTTGGCTAGGGTTGATAGGTGTTTTCCCCTATTTTAGGGGTAAAGTCCGTATTCCGCTTTTTGTATTTTCGGGAAAAAATCCTAATTTTACACGCACCCACCCCATTGACTTGATAGGCAGGCCCCAATAAGCCCGGGGACCGATATTAGCCCTTTTGTCTAGGGTTGATAGGTGTTTTCCCCTATTTTAGGGGTAAAGTCCGTGTTCCGCTTTTTATAGTTTCGAGAAAAAATCCTAATTTTACATGCACCCACCCATGACTGGATGCCCCTTCACGAATGCTTCACTTTGATACCTCACTCGATCCAATCGGACCATGCAGCGTATTCGAAGTCTGGGGAATACTTTTTCTCCGCGGAAGCTTTTTCCCGCGACCGCATCACCGCCAGACCGCATCACCGCGGAAGAATACATGCCCAGGGGCCCTTTGCCGGAACTATAGTCACCCAGATTTACCTCCCCCTAGATTGGAACTCTTCTGTGCTGGAGGTAGTTTTTGGTCTCTTGAGCTGGTGGCGCCCCCTGGTGGATGCAAGAGTTACCTCCCCCGGCAAAACTTAACTTTAGCCGTCTTTTGTATACTACTCAGGTTACTGGTTTTATGGACAACTAAATATCCCATGCATGTGCTCGGCCCCACTAATACATACATTCACAGAATGTATTCCCAATGTATATGTCCGTTATCAGAGATAAAACACGTATGAAAACAAAATATAATGTCGACGAAATTGTCTGTTTGATTTTAAATAGTCAAGACCGGAGATGGATCGTTTGGGCGGTCAGATGTTCAACCGGACTGATAATCGCTGGAATACGTAACATTTATTAAGTATAATAAAATAAAGCTTATGAAAATGTGATAATTCAATGCCGTCTCTTTCAAAATCGCGATGACATGGTATGTAAGCACTACATTGCTAAAGCGGCAGAAACAGATGAATTTTACCTGAGCATATACTTTATGCAGCACCCTCAGAGTTAGCGGCGTAAGAACTGTTAATCTGTGAATAACGTAATTGTATTCATTCGCCTCTCGATGGTTCGCGATATTCTCTCGAAGCTTTCTCGATCAAAATTCCTCGATATTCTTTCGATCAACATAAAACCATTGATTCTCGATGGGTTAAAAAAAACGAATAAAAACGATATCGAGAAAATCGATTGTGACTCTTATGTTTGCTACTCTGTCCCACAATTAATACAATAAACGAATCTTAAATGCGATGACGTCATAACGTCCTTGCTCTACTCTCTATCGCACTTTTCTATAAAATAATACCGGTTCTCAAAATGTTCAGTAGTTGATTACAATAGGTCTTCTTACCTTTTTATAGCAGTTTTCTGTCTTCCATAGATTTGTTTGAATTTGTAATCCGGAGAATGGAATATAAAACAAATCTATATCGTCATACTAAAGTGTACTAACCTTCTATATCCAAATCTTCCAAGATAATATCGCACTCTATGGTGTGATCCAGGGTCGGTGTCTAAAGTTACAAGCCTGTATCTGACCCGAGTTGAGGTAACTCTAAACCGACATATGGAATAGCCTCTTGTACCTAGATAATAATCTGTGGATTCATGTTCGCCGATATATAACCACGATGAGTATATTAACAGTATTGGGAGGTGTGTAGAGTGAAACTGATATTCCACGTTTAATATGAAAGGGATTTTATCTGAAATCCAGGGATATTTTCGTGAAATTCAGGTATATCATCCCCGAAGGGTCGTGAACTTACTACTCAGGGTGATAAATTTGCCTGAATTTCAGGAAAAATCCTCTCATTTAGGGATCTTTTCCTGAAATTCAAGTAATCAGCCCTGAATTTCAGCCAAAATCCCTGAAATTGAGTTGTAGAGTAGACAGTCGATTAATATTACGAAGAAAGGTTCATTAAACTTAATGGTACGTTTATAATGTTTATCATCACCTCCTCACCAGAAGAGAAGTATGGGCGGGCAGATTCTATTTTTATTATTTATTTCTATTTCAGATGGGCACAAAGTATTAAAACTGAAAATACATTGAAACAAGCTGAAGGTGTTAACTGTTGCAGAACTTTCGTGCAACGTAGTGTGAACTGTGAATCATCCATAATTTTTACCCAAATGATCTCATGGTAGTAACGATATATCCGGCGAAGGCAAAATATAAAACATGGATCCCACATGACTTTGAATGCATTTATTTGAAGAATTGTCAATGTCGAACTATATGCATTATACTGTTTTATATACATTCTAGCTTATATGACCTGTAACGTAAACTAACTCATCATAGCGTTCATCAATAAGACGATCAAGCTTTGTTAAGAATCACTACTGGTTTCACTCGCATGAGGATGACTCTCACTAGATTTATTCTTATGAGAAGCACTCTCACGAGATTTCATTAGATCTATTCTCGTGGGAATCACTTTCACCAGATATACTTTCATGAGAATCACTCTCATTAGCTATACTAGCGTGAGAATCATTTTCACTAGATTTACTCTCGTAATAATCACTTGCACTATTTATTCTAATGAAACACACTCTCACTAGATTCTCTTTGTGAATAGCTTTCACTAGTTAAACTAGCATGAACATCGCTTTCACTATTTATTCTCATGGGAATCTCTTTCATTCGATTTACTCTCATGTGAATCACTTTCATTCGACTTACTCTCATGTGAATCACTTTCACTAGATTTACTCTCATGTGAATCACTCTCACTAGATTTACTCTCATGGGAATCACTTTCACTAGATTTACTCTCACGGAAATCACTTTCGCTAGATTTGCTCTCACGGGAAACACTTTCACTAGATTTACTCTCACGGGAATCACTTTCACTAGATTTACTCTTACGGGAATCACTTTCACTAGATTTACTCTCACGGGAATCACTTTCACTAGATTTACTCTCACGGGAATCACTTTCACTAGATTTACTCTCACGAGAATCACTTTCACTAGATTTACTCTCACGAGAATCACTTTCACTAGATTTACTCTCACGGGAATCACTTTCACTAGATTTACTCTCATGGGAATCACTTTCACTAGATTTACTCGCACGAGAATCACTTTCACTAGATTTACTCTCATGAGAATCACTTTCACTAGATTTACTCTCACGGGAATCACTCTTTCTAGATCTACTCTCATGGGAACCACTCTCACTAGATTTACGCCCACCTGAATCACTTTCACTCGATTTGCTTTCACGGGAATCACTCTCGTTAGATTTACTCCCATCTGAATCACTGTGGCTAGATTTACTCTCATGCGAATCACTTTCACTAGATTTACTCTCATGGGAATCACTTCCACTAGATTTACTCTCACGAGAATCACTTTCACTAGATTTACTCTCATGAGAATCACTTTCACTAGATTTACTCTCACGGGAATCACTCTTTCTAGATCTACTCTCATGGGAACCACTCTCACTAGATTTACGCCCACCTGAATCACTTTCACTCGATTCGCTTTCACGGGAATCACTCTCGTTAGATTTACTCCCATCTGAATCACTGTGGCTAGATTTACTCTCATGCGAATCACTTTCACTAGATTTACTCTCATGGGAATCACTTCCACTCGATTTACTTTCGTGAGAACGACTACCAGTAGATTCAGGAGAATCACAGGTTAAGGATGACTGTGCCAAGAGGCGCTGCTGTTGAGGAATAAGATCCGTCCAGAAAGCGATCCGCTCGGCATAGAGTCGACTTTTAACGGATTTGTCTGATAAGTTAATGTCCAAGTCGAGATATTCCTCAGATTCCGTGTTGAACTTTGGCCACTTCACGGGTGCGTCCGGCTGATTGGGATTTCTGAAGTATAAAACATGGATTTATCATCTCAAAACTTATTCTCGTTCCATGTAAGAAGGATAATACGGCACCGGCGATAAATGAACTGAATCTCCTGAAAATATCAATGAGTGATAGATTGGGAGGGCGCTGATGGTGGAGGGGTGGGGGGGGGGGGGGGTATGAATTGCCGGTGGAAGGGTGGATGGGGGTATGAATTGCTAAAACACGGAAATCTATCTCGCAAATATATTCATAAGTCAAGTGCCGATAGCTAAATGTTGTAGTTATTAATTGAGTCTATCCCTACAGGTGAGTTACTTGCACATGTAGGTTTAGTACTACAGGGACGTAATAACAAATATCAAATATCCACTTTGTTTTCACACCCGCGCGTCAATTACACCTTAATTTCGATCAACAAATTTTGGGGCTTCATTCAACCAGGTAGGAAGACTCGAAACGTGGTCATGTATTCTGTAAAAAGCATGTTTCCTTCACCTTCTTGTTGGCCATAACATATATCAAATAGTTATTAGCCAAGCTTCTTAAATCAACGTTCTCATGCCAGTCATTCGGAAGGTGACCTAAACCGGACCTCTGAACTCCATAGTAGGACCAGTTTTAGTTACCGCCATTGTGAACCCAACAAGATATTTGCCAGAACAACATTTTAGCCTACAAAAGTTCCATATATCGTTCCTAGGTGTTCAATTAGGATATGAGCAGTCAAAGTAACAGGCTAAAATGCATTTATTGTTTCTTTTGCACACACCAGGTCATAGTAAGAATAGGCCTCAGCCACTCAGAGAGCTCGTCGTAAGAGGCGAACAACTGGGGCAACCGTGGGGTTCTAGGATGTTAAAAGGAATAGAATCCTACCCTTGTGACTTCCGGGTGTCATGGGTGTGAAAACGAATAGAAACCAAACGTCGTGATATGACTGAAATAGTGTTGAAAGCGATGTTAAATCATATTCACTCAATCAACCACTCTATTAACTCCTACAATGTATGTTACATGACAGTGTGACTAACGTCACAGGGCCTACGAAGTAGGATTTGATATAATTTAAGTGTGTACCTTGACCAAACATGGCCATTTCCATGGTCGCTGTAGGCATTAAGACATGTTTTTGCCAATTTCGATGTTTCTAGGTCATCTAGTTAGGTCAGAAATTGGGTTTATAGGTCACCTAAGTAGGTCAAATTTTTATCCAAAATAGGTCAGCTCAGAACTCGCTGGTAGCATTCCCCTAATACACGTTCATGCCAAAAATCAAGGTTCTAATGTCAACGGGTCGCCTTATTTTGCCGGAGAAAGGATTCGGATGGACTGACTGACTAACTCATTACCGGCCAATTTGCAAATGGGAGCCAACTTCTTAGTAATATAAAGATAGCGTTCGACATAGAAAAGTGTTCCCCAAAACTTTAGTCTAGAAATACATGGCGGTGTTGTTAACTGGTAGCTCTTCGTTTGAAAAGTGTGTAATCCACTGATTTTCGAGAAGGTGATCTGTGGTTTAGACCAGTCGCTTTCGCACCCTTGTTATTCTATCATCACGGCGGGGATACTTTCTCCAAGTGGCACCGTAGTAGTATATATAGCGTATTAACTAGCTCATTTCACCCGGATGTAACTATGACGTCACAACTTCCGATGGTGGCGCCAATAGCACACTTTGGACGCAGGGGAGACAACTCGGTCTGCCAGAGTTTGGCCGCCATCTTGAATTTTTGCCTCGTCTCATGTCACGGTAAATTGAGCAACATTACCCTCAAGAAACCCTCACATTACCCTCAAAAAAACCTCTAAGACATATAATAATAATAAAGATACCCTATAGGTGTTGTACGATCTTATTATGACGAGTCTAGGATCAGTGCGACTCCAGGGTCGAGCGTTTATTGTCCAGTATGTCTCCGCAAAAAATAAACAAACAAAATGGCGGCGCTTGCTATGGGGATTCCCGTTTGACATCACGACATCGATCGCGCTGCCCTCTGGAAGCAAGGAAGACAACTCTGACTGGGCGAACCCTCTGTAGGACAAATGCCGGGTCATCTCCACTGATTCGAACATTTGCGTCTTTACGGGGAATACCTAAATAGACGTTTTGGAGCTAGGGGAGGCACTAATGGACCGATGGGGTCGAGTGAGGTATCAAAGTGAAGCATTCGTGAAGGGGCATCTAATGGGCTGGGTGTGGGGTTGGAATAGCGGCATTCTGCGCTTGCGCGGTGGCCCAAGCGTATGGAAATAGACGTTTTGGGAGCTAGGGGAGTTACTAATGGTCCGATGGGGTCATATGAGGCATCAAAGTGAAGCTTATGTGAAGGGGCATCTGATGGGCTGGGTGTGGGGTTGGAATAGCGGCATTCTGCGCATGCGCGGTGGCCCAAGGGTATGGAAATAGACGTTTTGGGAGCTAGGGGAGTTACTAATGGTCCGATGGGGTCATATGAGGTATCAAAGTGGAGCTTTTGTGAAGGGGCATCTGATGGGCTGGGTATGGGGTTGAAATAGCGGCATTCTGCGCATGCGCGGTGGCCTAAGGGTATGGAAATAGACGTTTTGGAGCTAGGGGAGGCACTAATGGGCCGATGGGGTCGAGTGAGGTATCAAAGTGAAGCATTCGGGAAGGGGCATCTAATGGGCTGGATGTGGGGCTGAAATATCGGCATTCTGCGCATGCGCGGTGGCCCAAGGGTATGGAAATAGACGTTTTGGGAGCTAGGGGAGCCCCTAATGGGCCGATGGAGTTGTATGAGGTATCAAAGTGAAGCCTATTTGAAGGGGCATCTGGTGGGCTGGGTGTGGAGTTGAAATATCGGCATTCTGCGCATGCGCAGACGCAATGCGAAGCTCTCGTCCAATCAGAAGCGAGTATTTCAAATCCGTCACAGAGCTCTCAGCCAATCAGAAGCGAGTATTTTGACCCGGTGCATTATGGGACATATCCAAGATGGCGGCACGTGTGTTCAAGATGGCGGCACATCCGGTGTCGAAAACTGGCCATTTTGTCGGGATCTGGTCACCTAGTGTCGAAAACTGGACCCTGTATGGGTCCCGCTAGACGTTTTGGAGCTAGGGGAGCCACTAATGGTCCAATGGGGGCATATGCGGTATCCATGTGAAGCCTAGGTGAGGGAGCCCTCTGATGGTGTGGATGTGGGGATGACATAGGATCATTCTGCGCATGCGCAGCCTGGCCATAGTATGGACATAGACGTTTTTGGGGTCTAGGCGAGCCCTATTGACCTTTGACCTCAGCAATTTGCATATCACGTGACCCAGGTCAAAAGTCCCGGATGTAAAAAATGACGTCACTTCCGGTTGGGGTGACTGAGGCGTGACCTTTGGACATGTCCAGACTTGTCTGTGTTTGTCATGTACTGCGGAGTTGCGCAAGTGGGTGTGTGTGTCACGTCACTTCCGGTTGGGGTGAATTCACCCGGATGTAAAAAATGACGTCACTTCCGGTTTTGGGTGAATGCTCAAACACACTACCTCCAACTTTCCCGGCCCGCACCCCGGCCCCCGGCGCCCCAGCGCGCCCCTGCTGCAGCGCGCGCGCGCGGGTTCTCCGGCCGCAGCGCGCGCGCGGGTTCTCCGTAAGCGCGCGGGGATGATCTGATGCCGCATTGCGCGTGCGCGTCATCACCGGCAGTGCGCGCGCGCGGCACAAAAGGTCAAAGGTCACATCCAAGTGACAATGTTGCGGCATCGCGATAGTCAGAGCTTGAACACAAAAAGGGGATCCTAGATGAACCTGGGAAAGATGGGCAGTTCCATTTGGACCAATCTGCGGTCGAGAAAAAGAGCTAATCAGCGGTCGAGAAAAAGAACCAATCAGCGGTCGAACAATCAGCCAATCGAATTGGGGTACTCACGGTGTGCTTTCGCTGACGTCCGCGCCTACATCTGGGTTCTTGTACACCCGGGTAATATTTTCTGGACATGGATGGGTTAGCTTTGGCTCCATTCTAGGCCACTGATTGGCTAATACGGTGTTCAAAGCCACTTTCATGCAATACGCTTATAGAACTTATAGTCATAAACTTAATCTATACGTGTTGGACGAGTCTTCACTCACCGTATACACGCACCTCAATGAAATGCCCGCTCCAAACCTAGACCAAAAACACGTACTTGGTCGGTGGGCTGATTTCATTGGCTCTCTATTTTACTATAGTGCTCTTGCATTCTAACATTGATGGGCTACATTTTGGCCCCATCCTACACCACTGATTTCAGTTTGACTGAATCTCCACATTGGGCATTGATGCATTATGAATAAAACACACAAGACAGGGTTTTTTTGGTGAGATCTCATTTTGTTTTTTATTCAGTAACAACAACAACGTGAGAACAACCACGTGAAAACTGAAGCCCAGAACAAGGGGCTTGTACATTGAAAGAACTGAAGCCCAGAACAGGGGGCTTGTACATTGAAAGAACTGAAGCCCAGAACAGGGGGGCTTGTAAACTTAAGCCCAGAACAGCGGGCGTGTGTACATTGAAAGAACTTAAGCCCAGAACGGGGCATGTACATTGAAATGATGGGCGGCCCAGTCATAGACGAGTACATCGCGGTCCTCGGCCTTGGGGTACTCGTCAAACATCTGTACGATGGTAGATAAAGGTCTTCCCCGGCATCGATGGTACAGGTAAAACAAGCAATGTTGTCCGCACACGCTACTGGTCAGGCTTTGCAACGTTTGACTGTTCCAACACCACGTCTCTGTGCCTTGATCCATGAAATCTGTTAAATCGGGATGGAGGGGTGGCAGGCCGTACGGGTCAAAGTATTCTCCCTGCTGTTCTGTCAAGTACACGGCCACCCAATGTTCACCGGGCCGATCCATCGGATCTGTGTTGAGAACGTATACAGCAGGATACATCCGGTCTACTGGGAACACATCTCGGGCGAACACCCCTTGAAAGACCATACGTGTCTCTGGGTCATTCTCCAGCACGGTGGTTATCTGGTCTGTATCCATGTTAGGTGGAGAAGTCACACAGGACGTTGCGCGCCTTGTCCACTTGAATGATGTTGTCAAACTCGGCGTAGCAGATCACATTGACGGTGGTCGCCAGGGCTCGTGCAAAGTGGATTTCCAACCGTAAGTTGCCTTGCTTGGCTAGGGCCAGCTGATGGTCGTTCTCTAAGGTGGGGTCAGATCGAAACAGAACAACGTGTATCCGTTCCCGTAGTCCTCCCGACTGATGAAATTCCCTTCGTCCTCGTTGATTTGACCGGTGGCTGTAAACAGGCTCTGATAGGCTCGAATGAAATTCCTGCGCGCAAAGTTCGGTGTTAAGGCCGTGGCTGGGACCTGTTGTCCGTCCACATGCAGGGCCACGAAATTGATGCCGAAATGTTTAAAGTCAAACGGATTCTCTGGGTAGGCTCCGCTGAAACTGGTATTTTCCCCACAGGCCAGGATCAATCGCTTGGGTAGTTCCCCCAGGAACAGGTTTTCTTTGTTGGCGCCCATATTTCCAGCAGGCACAGAGAACACTTTGGTTTGTGCACGTCGGATAGGGTACTGGGCTGGTTTTGTTTCCAAGGTTTTCATGTGTCCCAATTGAACGGCTGGATTCGGTTTCACTTTTCGGACATACAGGACTGCCTCTTGGATAACAATCTTATAGTCAGCTGCATGCCCCTCTACGTTGGTGGCCATCAATGCGAAGGTCGGAGGCGCCCGTATCAGTCGGATTTTGATGGGGATCTTGTTCAAGAGGTACCGGTCTTGCATGAACATGTCTGCATGTAGTCGACCCATGAGATCCACCAAGGCACCGTTCGCAGTGAAAGTCTTCCGTTTGTTATATCCCACATTGTCCACCGTGTCCATGTGCTCGGGTGTGTCCTGGTAGAATAAAGCGGCTGTCAGCTGAGATTTTTTAGCCTCTCGGCCATACGACATCAGTGTTTCGATGTGTTTCTGGAGCCATCCCCATTGACCATCTTGGCTTTCACATACAAGTATATTTGGACTAAATACACATAGGCCGTATCCGCATTACTGATGGTGAACTCGATGGGCCCGGTTTCGTTGATGCTGGAGAGCGGGAGATGCTCCACCCATAATCCTTGTTCGGCACTGGTCTGTGTGGGCGGCACGGTCCACAAATCAAATTCACTGTTGGTGGAGGGGCAGGACTCGACGTGGATCAAGGACATGTTTTAAGAAAAGATATCCTTTATCTTCTTCGATGTGCGTCGTCGCTGGGTCGGTCGTCGACTGGTGCGTGGTCTCGGTGGTGCAGATCTTTTATTCCCTACGGTGCGTTGTGCTTTGGCCACCAAGACGCCTCCCGCTTCTTTAGCCCGCCGTTTCAAGGCTTCTTTTGGTGCCGTACCTCCCAAGACATCACCGGCCACTTGCAGTCCACTGCGTACCGCTTGTTTGCCGATTGCTTTCACCCCACGCGTCACCAAAGGCAGGAACGTTTTGACGATGCTCCCGAATATGTTCCCCAGTCCATGTCCTCGTTGCATGCGTGCACCGCTAAAGACCGGAAAGCCACCCCCGGCCTGTTGGGCATAATAGTCCATATAGCTGCGTGCATCGCACTCGTAAGGTACTTTCATCATGCAAAGTGCTTGTCGAAAATCAAGTGTCAGCACCACTTTTCCTCGTTCGAATGCCACCGGTCGTCCCGTGTCATCTCTTATATCCACCGTGATCGTGTTGATGTCGGTTTGTCGTACGGGCAGGTAGAGCATGTGGGTGAAACTGTGGGTGACTTGATCTCCATATCACTTTTGAATGGGCACCACCCGTAACAGAGGTGTGTTGATATCGCCCACGATGTGGTTGTCGACTACGTCCGAGTAGACGTAGAGTCCGTACATACCCGACTTCATATCCATCGGGATCTCGCCTTGGTGGGCGGTGGGACCAGCGTACCCCCGAAAATCGAAACCCAGCATTTGTTGTAGGATAGGACTGAGTTCGACACTCGCGTTGGCGGTGACGGTAAGCTGTGCCTTGTCGTTGTGTGCGTTGTAATCGAAGTCCACGTGATTCTTGAAGGGAAAGGATTTGATGGGTGTTGATGTATTCGTGACCTCCCGTAGAGCCTTATAATGCAACAGTTTTGACAGCCCACCCACGAACTCCTTGGGGGTATCGTATTGGCCTTCGGGCAGGGTGAGTCGGGTGTTTTTGGCTTCGTAGGTCACCTCGCACCAGACTTCATTGGGACGCACGTTGTACCACGAGTAAGGGTATTGGATATCCACGAGGCCACATTCCCATCGTCCAGGTAAATGCAACGGTTGCGGTAACTGATGATGGTGGTGGGTACAACGTCGGTCGTCGTTGTCGGTTCACTGTGAGGGATGAAATCCGGTGGGTCTTCAGACGCAGTAGGTGTACTGGTGCTACCTGTAGACCGGTTTCACTGTTGGCTGGTGTTCTCAGTTGGTTAAGTAACGTGCTGACATAGGCTACGTCGTAAAACACACGTACAGCACACTCAGCAGGGTTAGCACTATCACCACAAAGCCCACTTGCGCTTTGCGCGTTTTGGGAGACGCTGTGTTCAGAGGCAGCTGCTGTTGGTCCATAGCACTGTGGTCGGACGTGGAATGAAGGATGACGGCAGTGGTGTCTGGCTTTATATTTGTTTCACCTGGTTGGCAGCGACCCAGGAATTGAAGGAACTGGGCCAGCCTTGCCATTCGACGAAATGAAACAGTTTGCCACGTCGACGTTCCGTTTTCAAAATCTGCTCCACCGTGTAGTAGTCTTGCTGTGTTTTTACGACAGGCTGTAATTCCGTCTCGTAAAACGTCCCTAGCAACGGTTCCCCTTGGAGATCTTCCAGTTCATAGACTCGCCGCTGTCGGGGTAGGCGCCGTTTAATCAGGAAGTGCTCATCGCTCCAGTTGGGCAAGTAACTTTTCTCGAACTTGCCCTTCACTTTACTGTTCCGTACAGGGTCCCCGACCTTGTACACCGCCTTCGTCGTTCGCTGCGATGACCTGGGGTACAAGACACGCCGGACTTGGGCTTCATTGCGTTGGATCACGGTAATGGGAGCTCTCTCTATACTCCGATGATAGGCTCGACTGTAACCCCTCACAAGTTTCGGGAGAACATCGATGTACCGCCTTGTATTCTTATAGGTGAAATATTTATACATGCGGCCTTTGAATGTCCTGTTGAACCTCTCCACCACGGAAGACTTGGTCTCGTTGTACGTATGGAAGAAAAACACCTTCTGTTTCTTGAGAAAGGCTTGGAACGGTCTGTTGAGGAATTCCGTGCCTTCGTCGGTTTGCAAATACAAAGGTTTGCGCCCGGTTTTGAAGATGTCTTTGAACGCCGCTATGAGATTCGCCCCGGTTTTCGTCCGGATGGGTGCCACCCACGCATACTTGGATAGGATATCGATGCACGTCAAGATATACCGATTCCCATCGTTGTGTTTGGCAAAGGCGCTCATATCGACCAAATCCGCTTGCCACTGGGCATCTATTCCTCCCACGATGACCCGATTCCGTAGAAAATGGCGACGGACAGCTCGATGTAAGGTATAGGTGTCTTGTTTTCTTAACCAATCTCGGACTTGGGCACGTTGTATCCCCTGGGGGTTGGCCGCACGATAGAGAGCCGACAATGCACTATAGGCCGCCGGACTGTCGGGACTGTAGTATAAGTTATCCAACACCTTCTCCCAGCGCTTCATGTTGACAAAATGATGATGGACCCTGGCTCTATCGTTTATTTATAATGGGTATATCTTGGGCCGGAGTTTCTTTCTGATTTTCTTCGTTGGCTTCCACAGTGTCCATGGTCAATGAGCAGTCCAACTCGTCTGATGACCGCTTGATAAGCACTTCATCCACATCTACCACGGCATCTTCCAATGCAGACCATAGATCAGGGTGAAGGGTAAAATGCACTGTACCCCCATCTAGCCGAGCCAATTGAGCAAAGAAAGGGCCGCGTCGGATGTACACATCGTGACACAAGTGGATGAGATCGCCGTCCAGTTCACCAGACAACACCCGTTTGAATTTGGTCCAGCCCTCCGGGACAGACGAATGTGAGCCGGGCACGGTTGTGTAGGGTCCGCATCACAGATGTCTCCCACCTCCTCCATGATATCGACCTTATCCGCATACACGTACAGGAAAACCTCGGGGGTCAAGCTGAGATACGCCAGTATCATATGCTCCGCCATGGTCAGTACGTGAATGGTACCAGATTTGACTGTCTCTCATATTTATAGACGTGTAACCCCACCCGGGGTGTAAGGGGAAGGATGGCTCGTAGGACGGGTGACATGCTTGCTCCAATGACGATCGGTGAATGACACACACTCTGTCTGACCCTCGTATTTATAGTCAGGTGCCACTGTCAATACCACATCGCCAGTGCCAATAGGGCACAGACTATTGTGAGGCCAACCAGCCGGCGCTGGTTCCGGCGTGAGCGCTCGTGGTCCATAGCCCGAGCATCAATGATGGCTGTCATAGTCCAGTAATGGTGAGTGATGGCACACCTCTCCATCGAGTCCACTCTGTCGAGGACCGCTTCTGTGAACTCGTTCAGGATCTGGCGTCGCCCCTCGTTGTCGTCGCCATCTGCAAACATGGACCGGACCACTGCTCGGTAACCCGTGAGTGAATTCACCGCGGTGGCATGCTGTAAAATGCGAGTCGCATAGGGCTGGATCTCCGCCATGGCTCTGCAACCGTAGAAATGAAGGTGTGGGATCCAGAGGGACGTGTTTTATAGACCAGGTCACACATGCGCGCCTAGACGTCGGATGTAGTCCGTGATACGTACTATTCTGATGGGTTATGTGGCTCCTATAGAGATAGTACCTTATCGACAATGGGGACTACTTGTTCCAAAGCCGTCCATAGATCCGGGTCCAGGGTAAAACCACCGTCGTTCAGACAGGGGAGTCGAGCGAAAAAGGGACCGCAGAAAATGTAGACGTCGTCACACAGGTGAATGCTATCACCGTGCAGGTCACCCAACAACACCCGTTTCAAGGTAGTCCATCCTTCTGGTGACAAAGACACGTGCGCTTTGGGTTCAGTCGTACACCAACACCTAAGTCCGCTATCGATGAGGTCCACTCGTTTGGGGTACAACAATAGGGTGCAGCCAGATGTAAGCCTCCGGGTAGCCACAGTCCCTTCTTTCACCGCGGGGTGTAGTAAGTCATCCACCTCGGGGAGTACATCTTTCAGTTACAACACATATAAGGGAAGTGGGAAGAGGTGCCGACATACTGACTGCGTCACATGACTTCACAGAATAGTCTTCTGGTTAACCTATTCTAAAGCACATACCAAGAATCTAACGATTCGTGATATGTTTTGTATCTCAGGTACGCTTCTATTGTACCTGTTCATGTGGCAACTTGGATGATATGACCACACGGCCCCTAGCACCGGCATAAGCGGTATTAGATACAAATCTAGAGAGCTGTGATGGAAATGCTCTGACAACTCGTATACTGGTAATTGGTGAGCTGTTTCGCCGTGACAACTCGTACATTGGCGATTGGTGAGCTGTATCGTCGTCAGATGTAAATGACGGCATTTAACACAAAGACTAGTCTGTAATGCCCGATGTCGACCCATACATAAGGGTGGACAGAGTGTGATATAGGGACCTCCACTCTGTTCCAACCGGGGAAAAAGGGAATCCTCTCCAGCAGTGCGTATGTGCACGCCGACTTCCACGTGCATGAAATCCCTTTCGGGGTCTTTTCCCTGTAACAATCGTGTCAATAGAGTCCAGCCTGATAGCGATAACAAATCTTCACCTTCTGCGGTGCGTCTTGGACCAGCTCCAGGTGATCGTCATAGACGACCAGGGTGACGTCGGACGTCAGTTGGAATAACGCAAGCTCTGTTCCGCTCGCTGCCATGGTGGGGAATGAAAAGCGAACGGAGAGAGAGGTGGCTTTATAGTGTACCTGTTGGGCAGGGTTTTATAAACCGTGCGTGGCACTTGTTATACTCGCTTGCGCCATAAGGTCAATGCTAAATTCGACCTTATTTCACCCGGATGTAAAAATGACGTCACTTCCGGTTGGGTTGAATGAGGCGTGACCTTTGTACATGTCTAGACTTGTCTGTGTGTGTGTTGATGTACTGGGGGTTTTCCCCACAATGGCGTTCACCTTCGAGTGTTTCCGGTCAACGTAGCCGCCATTTTCCCACAATGGCGGTCACCTTCGGGTCTTTCCGGTCAACGTATCCGCCATTTTCGGCCAACCCGCGCGCGCACTGCCGGTGATGATGCGGGCGCGCGCTGCGGCCGGAGAACCCGCGCGCGCGCGCTGCGACAGGGGCGCGCTGGGGGGCCGGCCGCCGGGGTGCGGGCCGGGAAAGTTGGAGGTAGTGTGTTTGAGCATTCACCCAAAACCGGAAGTGACGTCATTTTTTACATCCGGGTGAATTCACCCCAACCGGAAGTGACGTGACACACACACACACCCACTTGCGCAACCCCGCAGTACATGACAAACACAGACAAGTCTGGACATGTCCAAAGGTCACGCCTCATTCACCCCAACCGGAAGTGACGTCATTTTTTACATCCGGGACTTTTGCCCTGGGGCACGTGATATGCAAATTGCTGAGGTCAAAGGTCAATAGGGCTCGCCTAGACCCCAAAAACATCTATGTCCATACTATGGCCAGGCTGCGCATGCGCAGAATGACCCTATGTCAACCCCACATCCCCACCATCAGAGGCTCCCTCACCTAGGCTTCACATGGATACCTCATATGACCCCATTGGACCATTAGTGGCTCCCCTAGCTCCAAAATGTCTAGCGGGACCCATACAGGGTCCAGTTTTCGACACTAGGTGACCACATCCCGACAAAATGGCCAGTTTTCGACAACGGATGTGCCGCCACCTTGAACACACGTGCCGCCATCTTGGATATGTCCCATAATGCACCGGGTCAAAATACTCGCTTCTGATTGGCTGAGAGCTCTGTGACGGATTTGAAATACTCGCTTCTGATTGGACGAGAGCTTCGCATTGCGTCTGCGCATGCGCAGAATGCCAATATTTCAACCCCACACCCAGCCCACCAGATGCCCCTTCACATAGGCTTCACTTTGATACCTCATACAACTCCATCGGCCCATTAGGGGTTCCCCTAGCTCCCAAAACGTCTATTTCCATTCACTTGGGCCACCGCGCATGCGCAGAATGCCGATATTTCAACCCCACACCCAGCCCATTAGATGCCCCTTCACGAATGCTTCACTTTGATACCTCACTCGACCCCATCGGCCCATTAGTGCCTCCCCTAGCTCCAAAACGTCTATTTCCATACCCTTGGGCCACCGCGCATGCGCAGAATGCCGCTATTTCAACCCCACACCCAGCCCATCAGATGCCCCTTCACATAAGCTTCACTTTGATACCTCACTCGACCCCATCGGACCATTAGTAACTCCCCTAGCTCTCAAAACGTCTATTTCCATAGACTTGGGCCACCGCGCATGCGCAGAATGCCGCTATTCCAACCCCACACCCAGCCCATTAGATGCCCCTTCACGAATGCTTCACTTTGATACCTCACTCGACCCCATCGGTCCATTAGTGCCTCCCTTAGCTCCAAAACGTCTATTTAGGTATTCCCCGTCAAGACGCAAATGTTCGAATCAGGGGAGATGACCCGGCATTTGTCCTACAGAGGGTTCGCCCAGTCAGAGTTGTCTTCCTTGCTTCCAGAGGGCAGCGCGATCGATGTCGTGATGTCAAACGGGAATCCCCATAGCAAGCGCCGCCACTTTGTTTGTTTATTTTTTTCGGACACATACCGGACAATAAACGCTCGACCCTGGGGTCGCACTGATCCTAGACTCGTCATAATAAGATCGTACAACACCTATAGGGCATCTTTATTCTTATTATATGTCTTAGAGGGTTTTTTGAGGGTAATGTGAGGGTTTTTTGAGGGTAATGTTGCTCAATTTACCGTGACATGAGACGAGGCAAAAATTCAAGATGGCGGCCAAACTTTGGCAGACCGAGTTGTCTCCCCTGCGTCCAAAGTGTGCAGATGGCGCCACCATCGGAAGTTGTGACGTCATAGTTACATCCGGGTGAAATGAGCTAGTTAATACGCTATATATACTACTCACCGTCTGTCTTCACGGGCCAACTGAGTTATATATTAAGGAAGGGAAGGTTGGTACTGAAAGTCTATCAAACAATCAGTTAGATTATTCACCAATCTCATTTTGAACATAGAGCATGTATTGTCAAATAAGGTCTGTACACTGCGCAGAAATTTCCTAGTGATATCGTCAAGTCGTTGTTGTTGCGATAAATCTGCACTTAAGACAAAGATATTTTCATTTTGTGTCACGTTAATGAAGCTCATTTTCCGTTTCGAACCAAAACTTGCCATATTTTTCCTAGAAGTTTGCATAATGAAATACCAGCCATGGAAACTTTTTATTATTGCATAAAAATGGAGATACGATTGATCAAACTGTGCTACCTGGTCTGTTTGAAGCATTTATAGGTAGGATGGTGTCTGGTATAAAAATGGGACATCTCATACCCCGATTATATTTTCAAACGGTCCGTTCATAATAGGGAGTTTCGTTATTTGAAAGAACCAAGAATGGTTCTGCTTTGGAGGTGTCATATTTTAGTTGCAATTGAGAATCCTCCCTATAAATTCCTTTAAAAATACTAAAATAAATCAGGACAAACATTTTAATCAAAGAAAAATTTGTGCATTTCTTTTTCGAATGACTGGGTAGTAGGATTTAAAGTCTTTTTCAGCATTTTCTTCAGTCATATCACGACGGTGCCTACGTGTGCCAGAACACGAGGGTGAGGCAAAAATTATAAGTGTTGAGGAGATATAGACAGATGACTCAAACGAATCAGCAGCGACAGTGGGATTGGAAAGTACACATGAATCCCAGAAAGCTATTGGTGAGTTGCACGTAGTATCAGTAAAGAACTTGTTACCTTACCCTAAGTCACACAGATTGAGTTGACCATCAACAACAATAACACCACCGGATAGTGTGTCACTAGTAGAACATGATTAGCCGGTTCTAACGCAGAGAAGCCTGGAAGCCGGGAAGCCTATCAATTACCCATGGCGATATCTCGGGAACTAAGACGGACAGAGACTCGCGGTATACGGCGTTGTATTCCTCTCGTATAGATGTACAATAAAGGGTCCTATACAATTTTATCGCCCGTCGGTAACTTTCGCCGCAATTAGACGATAATCTTTGTCACGTGATTCAGCGATTTCTCGAGAAATAGGCGACATACGCGCACGCGGTTTGTGGCGTTGTATTCCGCGTATCTAGATCTACCGTAAAGGTCCTATACGAATTTATCGAATCTCGGTAACTTTCGCCGCTATTCGGGTGCGCATGCGTGGTGGACCTGGTGTTGGTGGTGGTCGTGGTGGTGGTCGAGGTCGGAGCGGTGGTGGTAGTCGTGGTGGTGGTCGTGGCGGTGGCGCCTGTAGACAGTATATACCCCTTATCGCTTTTTTCTATATTTAATATGTATTTAGCTACACACGTTTCAGAGCTATCGGACATGTCTGAACACGCTTCATAGAACTAGCATTGACGTATTCGGATAAAAGAGGAGGATGAGGAGGATAAAATACAGACAAACCAATACGAAGGTTACAAAATAAACGCTTTATTCATCAACTTATAGCAATGCTTTACAAATAAAGAGAGAAAACTTCTTTGTTGTGGCTATCATTTCGACATCTAGCCTTCCATTCAATGTGTATCAACAAATATTTCTACTAGGGTCTTTACTCGGAGTTCTCGCTCTCACCGTCATCAATCAACTTATCGAATAAGCATTTCCGCATCTTAATCGTCTGTTTGAGTGCTTCCTCGTAGTCTATGTCGTATATCGTTTACAGACGCCTCGTTGTTTTCAAAATCTCGTTATGAATATAATCAGTTTGTAGCTTTTGTATGTTCATAAGGAGATTGCAGTATTTTTGACGTAAAGTCTTCATCATCGTTGGAATATAATCCTTCATAGCACTAGTACCAGACTCATCCTCGTCGTAACCTTGGCTTGTATATCGCTGTTTTCTCTCGTCAATGTCAACCTTACAATCTTTCGCGATAGGTTTACCGAACATGCTTTTCCACACGTTATATTTGACCCGTTTCCGCAAGTGGGTAGGCTGATCTATTTCCCCAGGATGGTTGAGTTCGTCATCTGAAGGGTAGTTTCTCTTTCGTCGTGCCATTTCATTCTCGCTTCTTTGGATCATCTGCCTCTGCTGGGACTCATCATTTTCATTCCGTTTGAGCCACGGTGAATCCGTCCTCGTATATAATCCCTCTCACACTTGTTCATTCCTCTTAGCGAACCATGCCGGATCGTGAGATGGTATGCGTCGAATTTGAGTTGATGGATTATGAATTGAGGCTGGGCGAGGTGGCAGTTGTTGTCCCTCTTTCACGAGTTCCTCATCGCCTGATAATACATTGGTAGACAGTCTTCCTTTTCCGCTGTATGGGGTTTTAAATCGATAAACAGATATCCGTACGGACGAGATGTGGCTTCGTGAAATTTTGTCATGAAATGTGTCGTATCCCGAGGAAAGATCCGTCTCGCGAACGTGCTAATTTGCTGTCTATCAATAGGATTATTGAATAGAACGAAATACTGGCAGTTTAGGGAGCGTGTCAAAAGTTTTGACGCGAACGCGTTCATTTTTGAACAGGAGGTCGTTCATTTCCGCATGCGTCAGGCCGTTCATTTTACACAGCAGCGTCAGAAAATGAACAGTCGAACGATCATTTTTGAACATTCATTTTTTTAATGCACTCTGACGTTCATTTTCGCACGTTCGTTTTCGCATGTTCATTTTCTCACGTGCGCAAACGGCTGGCGTTTGACGCGAGCAGAAATGAACAACATACAGAAAGCTGCCATCCCGATTCTAAGAAACGCGCCGGATCAGATCTACTTTCTCAACGCGCGTCATTCCCGTGTTATAGATTTTTTTGTAATTTGCCATGTCTTTTGCTTCGTGTGTGTATATATTCAATGCATTCCGTAATCACGTGGAGTAGTATTACCGATGTCGGTGATTTTCTTCAATAAAAAAGGCTAAAACTAAAAGTAAAACGTTTTTCTTGTTCTTGTCCCGTCTCCGCTTCAGCGGTTTGTCACCACCTAGATTGATTGAAATTGCAGTTTAAGGGCCGCTTCCCGTACGGATTTCGCAGCCCATCAACTCAATGTTTTACTTTAATTACACGTTACATATCTTAGTTTGTTAAAGATGTTTACAAGTGCTGTATTATCAAATAAACAAATAAATAAGTAAATAAATATATAAATATATAAATAAATAAATGAGCGTTCGCTTATATAATACTTCTTTCTTGTTTATTTTTCACAGTGTTTTACTTGTTTGATGTGGATTTTTACATTTCGTGAATCTCTTCTTATCCACCAAAAAATGAGATTCTCGGTCGGGCGATCAAAAGTCATGGCCTACGGCGCTTGCGTCCCGCGGATAGATTGTTTCGTCATGGACATGTTACTTTAAATGATTCTTCTTTATCAACTTACAAACGTATTCCAGCGATCTGTAATGCCTGGGAATGGTATAATTTTAATAAAGAAGCCGACAGTGTGTATTGAAAATGAAGTTCGCGCGCTGGAAATGGGCCCTATAGAGAATACTTTCTATGCGGGGAAAAAGGAAGGGTTTAGGCTCCGCAAAGGATATTTCAATACATTGGTCTATAAAAAATATCCATCTTCTTTAAAGAAATGTTTTGATGTGTTGGTGTTTGAACTGCGTCCTTTTGTTTTATTTAGCCTACAAATGAAGGAGCCCTCACAGGTTGCATAATGACGGGCGCCACATGCGTGATGAAGTCTCCACGTGAATCAATCGGTCCATATATCTTTTTTAAAGAAATGGTTTGATGTGTTGGCAATCAGAACTGTTTTATTCAAGGTTTATTTTTTTTTAACATGGAATTAAAACTTTGAACTCCATGGTTTTATTGACAAATAGGAGACCTCACATGGCGGTCTACCTTGAGATATGACGGGAGCTACATGGCGTCTCTGCGTGATTCAGTCGGGCCATGTCTTTTTATAATGATCATACATGTAGTTTGTAGGCCTGTATACTTTCCCTGATTTACTCATTTCTTATTGAAGATAATATTATTTTTATTTTATTTCATGATCGTGGTCCTTGGGCGAAGAAAAGAACATTATTGGACTTAGTGATCATCCACAGGGATGAACATAATGCTCTAATCAAAACAAAAGGCGTCATAGGTCGAGCGAGATGCTCTTTTATTTATTGCATCTATTGAACATACTTTGGTCAGCACGGGAACGGCAAATCACCTTTTGATCCGGTTAATTATTTTATTTTAGGCCACTCGATATTAACGTTATGGTGAAATATAATTGAATCGTTTATTGAGCTTTATTGATCTATCAAAATACGATAACATAATCAACGCTATATGTACATCTGTTCAAGGGGCTTTCCGTGGTGAATCATTTTTGACACCAAATAATAAATATAACGAACAGCATTTAGAACACCGCAAGATGTGTAATAAATTAAATTGAAACAATATTATGTCGAGTTTCAAGTGTTGACAGTGTCAGGTACGGCCTACCTGGAAAATCCCAGGTGGTCATTTGGTGTGCATAAAAAGCCACCTGGACCTGGAGAATATCACTATTTTCCCATACGAAAAAAATTAGTAGCGGTGAAGAAATCTGATGCAATGAAGCACACACCTTACAACTCTATCCCCGGGAACGGCAACGACTTTGAGCTCTCCCCCTTTCTGGGCCTCATGTGCATACGGCCCACGCGCGTCACACACTATCAATGTAGAGCAGGTCGGACAGTACGATAGGGGACAGCTAGGGGTTTAGCATATACGGTTAACATTCAGGATCAACATCCGCCGAATGCCATCTATCAAATTTGTTATATAAATGTCATACAAATACGTAATATAATAAAGTGTGGTTTGATATCACAACAAAGTCCTTATTTGTCTATCAAATTAATTCAAATTACGAACATTTTAAGGAGCTTAATTTACCAACTTGTTCACCCGATTATTGTATCATTCTTTACGATATTTGGTCACATCGGACTTTTAATAAAACCAAATCAGTATGGTAATATTCCTCTGTCGAAGTTTAATATTATATAGTTCATCTCGTTTTCTTCGAAAAAATAATACACGCGCGTTAGTTCCTATATGTCGCTCGTTCTATAATTCCCGGTAAATAATTCCCCAGAATATGCACGAAAGATCCACTTTTATTATATTAAATACATTTATTGAATTTGCTGTAGTTAAACGTCAAATCTTTGCCATAGTTGCTTTGAAAGAACGAAAGTACTTCTTCAGAGGAAGTGGGTTATATACCTACGAAAGCTAGTGCAAAATAAATACAGTTAAGTCTCAAAGGTACTACCTTTTCGAGTGTTCTGTTTTTGTTTTGTTATTTTGTATTTGTTATAATAAGAGTCGACACGATAGCCGTAATGTGAGCCCTTCAGCGAATTCTGACCGCTATCATACATACTAATTTGAACGTTCAAAAAAGAATGTTCTTTTTCTGACGTTCATTTTTCTGACGGGGTAGTGTTCATTTTCTGACTGTCGAACGTTCGTTTGCTGGAAGAAAAAGAACGAGTACCTGTTCATTTTCTGCCGCATTCTTTTAGTTTGAACGTCAAAACTTTTGACACGCTCCATTAGCGTGATATCTCGAGATGCCTTGCCTTGAGGGAAGAGATTCTGAGTCAAATAAATAGCGGTGAAAGTTTCCGAAATAACTTTCGCGGATATTCTGGTGCGCATGCGTGGTGGTGTTGGTGGTGGTCGTGGTGGTGGTGGTGGAGGTGTTGGTGGTCGTGGCGGTGGTGTCTATATATATAGGGAGTAAAGCGTTTCCCTCATCAGTCTATTTGTATTGGTTGACTAATCAACATGTCGTGGATGTGTAATTTCTGTCGGAGAACCTTCTCTCGTCGCGATAGTATGCTCAGATACATTCAATGCAAACACGGCCAACAGACACCTCGGAATCCCGCTATAGTTCAACCAAGTGGAGTAGAGCATCCCTATACGTTGACAGTGAGCGGCTCTACGGGATGTGGAAAGACGTCTTGGGTGATGAAGTTCTTAGAGCAAGGTGTGGCAACCCCAGCTCCGACACGCGTTGTATGGTGTTATAGCCAATGGCAGCCCTCGTACGAGAATACGCGGTTACAGAATGTGAGCTTCGTCCCAGAAATTCCTCACGACATCGGCGAAGAGTATTACTTCGATTCCGAGCAGACCAACGTGGTAGTGCTAGATGACCTCATGAGTGCGGCCAAGGACAATTCGAAAGTTGCCGCCCTATTCACCAAAGGGTCCCATCAAAGAAATTTGTCCATAATTTATTTGACTCGGAGTCTCTTCCCTCAAGGCAAGGCATCTCGAGATATCACGCTAAACTTCCAGTATTTCGTTCTATTCAATAATCCTAATGATAGACAGCAAATTAGCACGTTCGCGAGACGGATCTTTCCTCGGGATACGACACATTTCATGACGAAATTTCACGAAGCCACATCTCGTCCGTACGGATACAGCGTCCATACAGCGGAAAAGGACAGACTGTCTACCAATGTAATATCAGGCGATGAGGAACTCGTGAAAGAGGGACAACAACTGCCACCTCGCCCAGCCTCAGTTCATAATCCATCAACTCAAATTCGACGCATATCATCTCACGATCCAGCATGGTTCGCTAAGAGGAATGAACAAGTGGGAGAGGGATTATATACGAGGACGGATTCACCGTGGCTCAAACGGAATGAAAATGATGACGAGTCCCAGCAGAGGCAGATGATCCAAAGAAGCGAGAATGAAATGGCACGACGAAAGAGAAACTACCCTTCAGATGACGAACTCAACCATCCTGGGGAAATAGATCAGCCTACCCACTTGCGGAAACGGGTCAAATATAACGTGTGGAAAAGCATGTTCGGTAAACCTATCGCGAAAGATTGTAAGGTTGACATTGACGAGAGAAAACAGCGATATACAAGCCAAGGTTACGACGAGCTTTATTGTACATCTATACGAGAGGAATACAACGCCGTAAGCCGCGAGTCTCTGTCCGTCTTAGTTCCCGAGATATCGCCATGGGTAATTTATAGGCTTCCGGGCTTCCCTGCGTTAGAACCGGCTAATCATGTTCTACTGTCACTATAAAAAAAATTACGAACTACTTCTCTGTCAGGCAAAAATTTTAATTGTTGAGGAGATATATATATAGATGACTCAAATGATTCAACCGCGATAGTGGGATTGGAAAGTGCACATGAATCCCAGAAAGCAATTGGTGAGTTGCACGTAGTGTCAATAACGAACTTGTTACTTTTCCCAGAGTCACACAGATTGAGTTGACCATCAACAACAACAACATCACTAGGTAGTGTGTCAGTGTATAAAAAATACGAACTATTCCTCTGTCAGGAAAATTGCAATTGTTGAGGAGATATAGATAGATGACTCAACCGATGTGTTTTCATTAGATGCATTAGATAATTAGACAAAAAGTGAAACGCACCGGAGCATGATATATATCACTTGGTGATCGATGTGACAGAGCCTGTAGGCAAAGACCAATATGTGAGCTACGTGGATAGTTTCATGATGACCTACGCCATGGCAACAACAACAACAACACGTATATTTATGAATTTAAAACAAATACAAATAGCTGCTTTTTTGTGTCACGTTATTGAAGCTCATTCTCCGTTTCGAACCAAAACCTGCCATATTTTTCCTAGAAGTTTGCATAATGAAATATCAGCCATGAAAACTTTTTATTATTGCATAAAACTGGAGATACGATTGATCAAACTGTGCTACCTGGTCTGTTTGAAGCATTTATAGGTAGGATGGTCTCTGGTACAAAAATGTGACATCTCATACCACGATTATATTTTCAAACGGTCCGTTCATAATAGGGAGTTTCGTTATTTGAAAGAACCAAGAATGGTTCTACTTTGAGGTGTCATATTTTAGTTGCAATTGAGAATCCTCCCTATAAATTCCTTTAAAAATACTAAAACAAACCAGGAAAAACATTTTAATCAAAGAACAATCCATTGTTTTTGCATTTCTTTTTCGAATGACTGGGTAGTAGGATTAACGTCTTTTTCAGCATTTTGTTCAGTCATATCACGACGGTGCCTACATGCGCCAGAACACGAGGGTGTCCACAGTTCCTATTATCCTGGACACTGATCAGACCAACCAGTACAGCACCTGGTCACCCATTCAAGTATTGGCCGAGCTCAACGTTGCTTAAAGCTGACATGACCTTATTTAATGCACGAATGGTAGCGAAAAAAATATATCCACAGATTATAGCCCGCGTTGAATAATACCCGCCGGAACAAATCCATATGAAAGTGACAAGCTTACGACGCCATTCTGCCAACTTCGCATCCGAGTTCAGTTGCTTCCACCGCATATATAAAGCTGGAGTTGGCCCAGGACCTTACCAGTCTGAACCGACTCTCGAACAGTCCACATTATATTTATGCTGTCGTTGTTGTCACCAGCCCAAATTCGAACTGTGGGCATCATATTCTATAACCAACTAATTCACACTCAGTAAAATACATCGTGAAAAAACTTGGTAATATAATTTTGGATATGGCTATTCAAACACGATTCACACATGCCAGTGGGATTTTCCTCAAACCATGGATCATCTGTCTATAGTTGGCTCTATGCTCAAAACAAAGACACATGTTTATCCGGTCACAGACTTCTCCAGCATTGCATATCAGTTTACCTCCCTCGCCAAAGGGTGGACACGAAGGACTACCCTTCATTCATTTCATGATTATTGAGGCTCTGCATGGTGCACTTCGATGCGCTGTGCAATTCGGAAAGTTCATTCCAAAGTAAGAGTTTTTTTTATATTTTTGTCTTACTAATCAGGCCTGCACATACCCAATTGCAAATTCCTAAAGACGAAGATACAAACTGAAAGGGACTTTTGTTCTGATTGTCATCCCGTCCATTTTTAACTCATCCATCAGTAGTATAGAAATGTGAAATCTCTCAGTATTTCTGGTTGAGAAATCGGAGTGGATGAATGAAGCGAAAATGACCCTTGACCTTTGACCATCGATTGACTTCAAAGACAGCAGGACATTTGAATGATGGACGCGGATATTCTCTAATGGACGACGGCTGGATTATGGGTGACGGACTAGACCGGTGTAATTTGAAAAATTCGAAAAAATGGCCTATATGCACAATATTGGGTCCATTTAGGTCATACAGAATCTCGAATTGAAGCGGTTGTCGTGGCCATTTCGGATAACGTAACTGTCGACCTGATATAATAAGGTAGATTCCTAGTCTTCCTCACTCAGTGTTGAGTACGATACAAAATCAAAGGAATCTCTTTTGGTTCGTCTGTCTGTTTTATAAATATACACTACGTATATATGTCTGTGGTGTCATACGACTTCTTGTCAGTACGTCGGCATCGTTTTCTACCACCATATTAATGTTGGGTTTCATTCCCTGGAAAGTAGTTTTCTTATCATCGGCCAAGCTTTCAGTCTGGTTGTCAGTTTGTAGGGTCGCAGTATCAGTCAATAGACTGTCAGTTTCCGCCGATACGCTCTCGTTGTCTGCGTTGGCTTGTCCGTGCCGATGTATATTATTCTGGTGCGGCATCATATCGTAACGCCTGGTGAACGTTATGATTGCTTTTATAGACGCAACACAGTAATGGCCTGAAAACACCTATATTAGCATCCCAACGCCTTAGACAGACAGCTCAAAAGATCTGAATGGTCTGAATGATCACGTGATATCCTATAGAATGGACCATCAACAAAACGTAGTGACGCGCGTCAATGCCTATCGTTTCGCATTACACTCGTCTGAACGTCCTAACGTCATAACATCATCGCACACTCTCACGTTCGACTATCTCCGCATTGGCGGCACTTTGCCTTTCACATGGAACGAACAAAGAGCATCCCATGGGGAGCGTATCGCAATCAGGTAGTGAGCCGTCTACGAAATAGCGCCTTTGATAATCGAGCGATTCGGTCGCAATTTATTGTGTAATGAACGTGTTTCCATTTCCGCTCCCAGAAATCCGCTATGTCAGAGGTCACGCTACTGAGTTCAGTGGCTATAGACTGACACATTCTTTGACGATTGGGCACGATTCACTCACTGGCTCACTCATTAGTACCTAGCTCCATCATTCAGTCACATCTAATTCTGCAACTCCGATAACATGCAGGAGGTAGTAACCTGTCAGGCTAGGCAGATTCACCATACCCTGCTGACTACAACCCTTAGACAAATAGATAAAATGTCCGCCATTCCTGGCGACATGTCCTGTAATATCCATTATTCAGAATTTGTGTTTGTCCGGAATCCCATTTTGCATCCACCCCAGTAACCTGACCCGAAGTACACTCGAAGAACGCTTCAATAGGAAACCCTGTACATCCCATATGGACATAGAATGGTTTATCTAGACCTATTTGATTAGATGTGAAGTCCGTTTTTCCCGATATTTGCCGAGATCTGCGGCCAGTTCTTTCGTCCTAATTTTCGCGTCACCGGAAGTGACCGCTTCAAGTTGTCATAGCAACTCGAGGTCAAGGGTTAGAGGTCAGTTACCCAAGATTTCCCAACCACGAATGTTGAGAGATTTCACCTTTCTATACAACTGGTGGATAGGTTAAAATACATACGGGCTGACACTTGCAATAAGGGCTCTCAATTTGTAACTCAGTATTTAGGAATTTGTCATTCCGTTTTGCAAAATTAGTTTCCAATGGCAACAGCAAATCTCGCATTCCCTCCTTGGCACAGTAAACATGGGTGGGCCTGGAGCAGTATCATTATATCGAAAAATTGGAAAAAAAAGATCGCATGTGGAGTGCATCATATAGAGCCTCAAGAATTATCAAGTCTCTTCGTGCGCCCTCTTTACCGAGTCGTCGAGTGAGGTAAGTTGAAATACAATGCTGTAGAAACGGGACCAACAAGTGTCATTGTGTTGAGGAAATACTGAACGGTATGCCTAAATCGTGTTTGAGTTGTCAGATCCTTCATTTTATTACCCACTTTTTCTCAGATATATTTATAATGTTTGCGAATGAATGTGATATAATATGATGTCCATGGAGCTCGAATTTGGGCTGGTGATAACGACAGCATAAATACGATGTGCACAGTTCGAGTGTCAGTTCAGACTGGCAAGGTCCTGGGCCAACTCCAGCTTTAAAAAAATGCGGTGGAAGCAACTGTACTCGGCTGAGAAATTGGCAGAATGGCGTCGTAAACTCGTCACGGATTAGTTCCGGCGGGTATTATTCAACGCGAGCTACAATCTGTAGATACATGGTTTTTTTCGCTACCATTCGTGCATTAAATAAGGTCATGTCAGCTTTAACTTCGGTGATCTGACGAGAACCGGTGTGCCCAACGTGATACGCCGTACTTTTTCTTGAACTCGATTTCTGTCCTTTTTCGAGAACGATATTTTATTATGAACACTCTCAAGAAAATATAATCTGGCAAGATATCGATAACAAAAAATATCGGCTTATTCAGTGGGATATCAGGCTCTTTCCGAAAATGGCTATACGAATTATCAGTTATGATTGAAAACATGCCTCCTGGAGGCTCCATGTTGTAGCATAGCGAGAGTCGACAATCAAATACACAAAAATGCGCGGGCCACGCCTCACTATATGCTCTCCGGTTAAGATCGACATCTGGGAGCCCCCATTGAATCTTACCCAGTTTTAGCGAAGTTTGTCCAGTAGGTCATCACATCTCGGCTGAATTTCTTCTCTTCAGATGTTGCGTTGATTAACCCGGATAGTGGATATCCGAACACAAAGAATAGATCTTCTAAGTGCTCGGCTCCGGATCTCCACGAATTTGGGGTCATCCAGCTTCCGTGCTGGTTAAACCGGTAGAAGTAGGTGGCGCCAGAGCTGTCAGTATCTTCCATATCCGCTGATAAGCTTGCGTGTAATCGAGCGAACTCTATGGCACCAACATTGAACAATGTGTCGCTTAATAGTTGTATAAGCTTAGCTGATCGGCCGAGTCCATTATTTGGCTGGGTCCAGTCTGAATACAGGTAATTTAATGAGGGTAGAAAATAGTTCTCTGGACCGTTTGTCTCGCGAGTGAGTGCTTTAGCCAAGGGAGATATCAAGACATTAAATATCTCCTCGGTTAAACCGTCCCTTTTGTAATCTATTTCCAGTTTCTCCCCCATGACTCCCATCATTAGTTGATAGAAAAGAGCGCCCTCTTGTGAACACAAGCCTATGACCATATCTACATCAGATAGTTGTCTTGCAATGGACAGATTTTTAAGGTTATTTCTCAGTTCGCTTTCAGTAAAGGGGAGAAACTCGTTTCCATATGTGGGTCCCCATATTGATCTATAGTCTGTAGCAAACACGATTGTTTCGTAGTTTAGTAATTGTTCTATTGTTTTCCCTCTCAAACATTCCACTATGGAATCCGTGCTGGTTGTAAGACAAGACAAACCTTTGGCCAGATCCTTCGCTTTTTCGAAAGGATTCTTCACTGAAGCCCAAGGGGCGAGTGGATTCCCACTCTCAGCTATTATTCTGTGGAACAATCCACGGCTCATCGGAGATAGAGCCAGTTGTGTCACACTGCCCCCTCCAGCTGATTCACCAAATATGGTCACGCGATCCCTGTCGCCACCAAATTCGCCAACGTTCATCTGAACCCATCCTAACGCCAAAAGTTGGTCTCTCAGTCCTAGATTTCCAGGTGCATTGTCATCCATAGTACTCAAAAATCCCAGAATCCCTAGTCGGTAATTGACAGTTATAACGATGACGTCATGAAGACTTGCGAGTAGCGATGCATCATACGAGTTTCCGGTTCCGCTATAATAACCCCCGCCGTGGATCCAAACCATGACGGCTTTTTTGTTGTTGTTGTTGTTCACTGACCGTGGAACATACACATTCAACACCAAACAGTCTTCAGACATAGAAAAGTTCCCTACAAAAACGTCGTAGTCGCGTCCAAAATCCATGAAGTTTTGTGGGCATATTGGATCCGAATTTAGTGGCATCGTGTGTGCCGGGCATGCGCTTTTTCGGTTCGGTTGGTCGAAACCGGCGGTCTCCTACTGGACTTTCGGCGTAGGGTATTCCGAAAAACCTATAAACACCTTCAGATAATTTCCCGCGCAGCATTCCACTGGTAGTGTTGACATATGTTGTCAGTGGGTCAATGACACTTGCAGATAAGCACGACTCTGCAAACAGCAGGAGAATCGAAGCTATACCAAGAGTGGGCGACATAGTCTCTCCTGTCTCCCTTTTGTTGTCCTCTGTCTGAATAAAATTGGGAGCAAAATGGGAAAAATTAATGTAAATAATTGATCATTTCAGATAATCTCTAAAGTATATGTTCAGTATATCTGGTCCAACTTTCACGTGAATCCACTCTAACGAATAATGTTTATTCACCAATCAAATGAAGAATGATCAAATTAAACAATCATATACAAAATAAAATGCGAATGCAATAATATGAGTAGATAATTAATCAATGAATTTTTGGCGGGAGGTAAACCCCGAAGAGTTTGAATTATTCCGGAATAATTACAAAATCCAGAAAAAGAAATGAACAAATTGTATTAATTAAACATGATAGCAGAGGTATGAAAAAATAAGGCACAGTTATAGTTCAGATGAATAACAACAATTATGATGCATTTCTCAGTTTGCAAATAAAGAATATATTTACTGAGCCGGTGTTTTGAACTAGATAGGCATGTAGAATCTTGCATTCAGAAAGAGAAATGAATTTACATTGTTTTAGTTCTGAGAGTAACTTATTACATTCTCTAGGCTCCTTTATTTTAAGAGTGTATAAGCTTACGTCAGTACGATAATAGGGTCTATAGATGTCACGATCATTGCCACGAGTGTGGTATTGGTGTATTTCATTTAATTTTATAAAGTAGGCTTAATTCAAGAGGCAAAAGAAAAGAGTGGTAGAAGAATTTATGGAAAAAACGTACAGTGAATGTCTATCTATGTGCAAGAAACCTGAACAGAGACTTGGCCCACCGTAGTTAAATGTGTCTGAATACTTCATGTGCACAATTACTGTTTCGTCACATATTTTCACTTTTAAATTTATTTGTTTCAATCTTATTTTTTGTGCCCTGAGCCACACTCTCTGCACTAAACGAATCTTAAATTTTGACAAAAATATTCAGAATATTGTTATGGATATCAGTGAGAAAATATGTATCATCGATATCCAATTATTTTTGGACGACACTTTCTTGGTAAAGTATAAATATACAGTGGCCCATAGGGGACACCCTAAAATAGTTTTTTACATTTTTTTTTATACTTTTTCTGATTTTCTTGTGTATTTTCTCAATTTTTCACCTATTTTCTACAAACAGGTTCTAGTTGATAACATAGTTTCTTTAGATTTCTCTAATTTCTAGTAACGTTGTCATAAATATATGTAATATATAGTCACCGAAAACCAAAGAAAACTCTTGGAAACCTTTACACCGCGATACAAACGTTTACATCGCGGCGGAAACCTTTACACCGCGGTGGAAACGTTTACACCGCGGTGGAAACGTTTTTATCGCGGTGTAGAGGTTTCCACCGCGGTGTAAAGGTTCTCACCGCGGTGTAAAGTTTTCCTCCGCGGTGTAAAGTTTTCCACCGCGGTGTAAAGGTTTTCTCCGTGGTGTGAAGGTTTCCAAGAGTTTCGTTTGGTTTTCGGTGAATATATAATACAGATATGTATGACAACGTTACTAGGAATTACAGAAATCAAAGAAATTATGTTACAAGCTAGAATCTGTTTGTAGAAAAATTTAGAAAATATACAAGGAAATCAGGAAAAGTATTAAAAAATGTAAAAAATAAACAATTTTAAAAATTCGATATGGATCAACGGATAAATAGTTGCACTCTTCCAGTCCCGTGCGAGACTCGAACCCGCGTCCTCACAGATTGGCAACACATCACCAGCTGTAAATGCAAGCGCTTTAAATCAATCGGCCACCCCAGCTATCACTATTCAGAATGTCCAGTATTTAATGATTAGGCCAATTCAATAATTATAATTGACTTACCCTTTTATATCAGTTTTCCGTCGTGCAAAGATTTGTTGAAAAACACTCTGTCGAGTTTGTAATCCAAAGAATGGAATATTAAAAAATCCTATCAATCATACGAAATTTCCACGTCTATATCTTCAAAAGAATAATTTCTCCGTACTGTTCGGTTCAGGGTCGAGGCCTTGTACGCCCCTATCTGACCTGTTCAGTTGAGTTGAGGTAACTCTAAACCGACATTCGGAACACCTCCTTGTACCGCGAAAATAACCTCAGGATTCATATTCCTGTATGTGAAACGGCGCGGAGTGTATTGCCAGTAGTTAGCTTTTGTATGTCGGCTATTAATGCCGAAACTATCTTTGATATTAAATTCGCAGATAAGCCAGTAATATGACGAAGTAATGAATAATCAGACAGAAGACGATAAAATATGAAAAATAAACATTATCAGGATACCGGTGTGAAAAAAAAATACAATCCGCTGGGAATTTATCTGGCCTGGGCTTTTTTGGACCTACACAGGCCTTGATGGATTGGGGGGGGGGGGCGCGGGTTCTTACCTCTTGAGCTAGGGAGCTGAAACTTACTGCACTATACCCTTGGGTCAAGCTGTACCAGAAAATGTAAAAAAATCCGAGATTGCCGCTTTGGTGACGTCACAGTGACGTTATCTTGAAAAAGGGCATTTTTGGTTGACTTTTCATTTAGATTTTTCAAATTTTTTGTTTGTGTTTTCTTCGCAAAACCTGCATGATAAATTAGTCAATAATAATAATGGTTACAACTGAGCATGACATTTAATCACTAAAGTATATGCTTAGAATATCTGGTTCCTCTTCCACGTATGAGTCACGAGACCAATGAGAACAACAGTCTGTCCGGGTACAACAGACAATTATATTAACACCTGAACATTATAAACTTATTGAGAATATGGATCGATATAAAAACCTTTCTGAACGCATATCAAATATAAATTTGTACACAAAATTGGAAAGAGCAGGTCGGTGGAAAAATATTATATACAGGTCTAGGTAGTCGCTCTCAAGTACAAACGTTTTCGTTTTGTCACAACTATTGCAGTTTGTCACGATTGTTTCAAAATATGAAATACGTTAACATTAGATGCAGTCAACGCGTTGTGTCACAAATTGAATTGTGATAAGATGGGATAGGACTGCCGACTTGAATGAAGAAGTATAGGCGATGCAGACGCGTTTGTTCCAACATGAGAAGCTGACCGATTACGTCTGAAAGGTCTATGCATATGTCAGCGAGAATGACATTTCAAATCTTTGGAGCACCTACAACTTCTTCGCACGAGAGAAAACATTTGAAATACGTTGTAGCCCTAAGTCATTTATGGCTGCAAACCTTAACTTCGATATCAGTTTAATCATTAAACTTATCCACATATTTACATATTCATCTATTCGTTGAAATCTACTTAGACATCCTTTGGGACAACTTAATGATCTGTTATCTGACCAGCTATAAGACTGAAAATGACAGCTATTTCTAAATATCGGCAAGACGTAAACGATGACCTCAGTAGTAGGGCCACGTGATTTAATCGCGTATTTTGCCAGGGGAGGTAACTCTTGGTGGCGACAGGTGACGTTGTGGTTATGCAATGGGAAGGTAACTCTTAATGCCCGTGATGATTTTTGATATATTCCTGGTTATCTCCCCTGATTCGAACATTTGCATATTAAATCTATGAGGCCGCGTGGAGGTCAAGTGCATTATAGTTCCGGTCTCTAGTTGGCATGTATTCCTCCGCGGTGATGCGGTCTGGCGGTGATGCAGTCTGCCTCCGCGGAGAAAAAGTAGTCGCCAGACTTCAAATACGATGCATGGTCCGATTGGGTCGTATGAGGTATCAATGTGAAGCATTCGTGAAGACGCATCCACTGGGATGGGTGCGACGTGGAACTGACGGCATTCTGCGCATGTGCAGTAGACAAAGTGGAAATACACGCTTTGGGGTCTAGGTGGCCACTAATGGTCCGACTGGGTCGAGTGAGGTATCAAAGTGAAGCATATGTAAGGGGGCATCCGCCTGGACTAGTGTCTCGGCCGTTGTCAACATTCTGCGCATGCACAGACAGGGAATTGTGGGAAAAGGGTATTGGAAGGAACGTTTTGGGATCTAGGTGAAGGCGCATCCACTGGGATGAGTGCGACGTTGAACTGACGTCATTCTGCGCATGCGCAGTAGATAAAGTGTATGGAAATAGACGTTTTGGGATCTAGGTGAGTCCCTAGTCGGCCGATGGGGTCGAATGAGGTATCAATGTGAAGCAGTCGTGAGAGGACATTCGCCTGGACTGGTGTGTCGTCCGTGTTCAACATTCTGCGCATGCGCAGACAGGGAATTGTGGGAAAAGGGTATTGGAAGGAACGTTTTGGGATCTAGGTGGACCACTATTGGTCCGATCGAGCCGTATGAGGTATCAATGTGAAGCAGTCGTGAGGCAGCATCCGACTGGGTGGATGTGGGGTTGAAATATCGTCATTCCGCGCAAGTACAGCCACGCCGTTTTATGGAAATAGACGTTTTGCGGTCGAGGTTGGCCAATATTGGTCCGATGGTGTCGCATGAGGTCTTATTTT
This sequence comes from Hanleya hanleyi, assembly GCA_036873755.1. Lineage (NCBI taxonomy): Eukaryota > Metazoa > Mollusca > Polyplacophora > Lepidopleurida > Hanleyidae > Hanleya > Hanleya hanleyi. Next base: position 72,735 of record JAVTVY010052462.1, read on the forward strand.
GAAGCTCTCGTTGAGAAGCATCCGACTGGGCTAATGTATCGTCGGGTTTTATCATTCTGCGCATGCGTCTTCTGGCCGTACTATAGAAAGCAGGCATCTTTGAAGTGCGTAGGGGTGTGTTTGGGTTACTAAACGACTATGGTCCGAATGTGTCGTGGGAGGTGTTATTTTGTAGCTCTCGGGGTGTAGACCACGACTTGAGGGATGGCCATGTCGTCTGTGACGTCATCGGTGACGTCATCAGTACGAGTAGTATCCAAAGTAAACGTTTTGGGGCGGTGAAGGAAGGTATTTGGTGTAGAAATGGACCATCCTTAGTCCGAATGCGTCGTATGAAGTGGCATTTTGTAGCAACGCCCGCCAACGCTCGAACGCCCTGGTGAATTAGCCCAAAAGCTCTCAATTTTCTAGACATCGAAATGCAGTGACGCCGGTCAATGACCGCCGTTACGCCCCAGCATAACACATTGACGCCATGATATAGACCGGAGAGAGAACAACAGCAACAACAAAGATGACAGAAGAGAGAACAACAACAACAACTTTTTTCATATAGTTTATTCTCCCCAATATTACATCATACCCACGCTGGGAGAGCCGCGTTGGGTAAGTTTACAATACAAGTAGCCTCTTGTCCAATCAGAGTCCGCCATTTGGCACTGCATCTGTCATACTCGTTCGTGCCCGTTAGATGTATTCTCACCTGCTCTTGTTCAATCAGAAGTCGCCATTTCAGAAAGTTCTATCTTCGGCCATGTTCGCTCTGAACCGTTTGTTCTAATCGTCATCTGGCGGGCTAGGATTCCGTTGAGGCAACATATCCTCAGATATTTGTTTGCGCATTCTGAGTATCTATCAGTGCATCGGTGAATACATTCATCCGATGGGAAGATTCCGTAATTTGGTCACGAAGAACGTAACATTGGTGACACTGTCCACTATTCACTTGGTGTTGGGGAGCTGTTGTTGGGCCCATTCCAAGACATCCAATTGGTCCACTTAGTCCAGCATCGTCTCTAGCGACGCCCGGTTAATGATGGTAAACGGTTGGTCGTACACTTGGTTGTTACTGCTCGGGTAAAAGTATCGGACTTGGTCTGTCGCCTTATGCTACAGTACATAACCAAACGCCAGATTTAATTTGAAGGACGTAGCTTGGTCATTGAAGATGGCTTCCACGTAGCTGCGTAAACGGGCGAAGTCGGTCAGTCGGAAATTGTAGATATCTTGAATAGGGCGATGACGGTGAAAACAGTGCCGTATCATGGGCCAATGGCGCCGATAGATACAAGCGTCTAGTCCGTCATTCATAATTCAGCCGTCGTCCATTAAAGAATATCCGCGTCCATAATCCGAAGACCTATTCCATATCCATATAACAGTATTAGGACCAAATTCAAAAAAGACAATCATAGTATACATAAACATAGGCTAGTTTCCTGCAAGAGAGAAGCGTTCAACAGTTTTCAATGATGCCGACAAGACATCATGATGTTCCAAAATATAAAATCCGTATCGCTGATCAGTATTCTTAATCCATAATAATCATTCTAAAGTAGTTATCTAGAGAATGGTGTATCTCAGTCACGCTTTGATTGTGACTGTTCATATGAGCACCATGAGGATCTTGAAGTACATGGGTTCATACGGCCCCTAGGCCCGGGTTAAGCGGAATTAGACACAAATTACGAAACTTAACGCCATAGATCTTGCACGCTACGTTCGTATGCACGCTACTTTCGATATGTATCACCAAATTTGAGAAACTTTGAGTGGAGGCGCTTGGAGGAATAGCCCTGTTTTATAAGTTTCTGCAACAATGTTTTGTGACGTTGATTGAAATCGTCACAATTAACACAGGATCTAGCAAATGCTACTAGGCGAGATATGTATACGCCATATGCAGGTCCCACTGGAATATTACTGTCCAGAAAGGGATAGTTTACGATGTCGAAATTGTAATCATCTCTTTTGTCATAAAGTCGACGATAGAGAATGCCCGCTTCATTTTTATAGAGATATAGATCTAAATATGATGTGCCTGTAGGGCTATCTGTAGTTTCCTTCAAATCCAGTGAAGGTGGATATATATCCTTCACTGCCTCATTTATATAGCGGTTATCCACAGCGAGAAGATCGTCTATATAGCGTTTGGTGAATGAGAAGGAACGGGCTTTGAATGGATCGGTTTTTGAAAGCGCCTGCATATAGTCATATTCATAAGAGAACAGATAAAGGTCAGCCACCAGGGGTGCGCAATTAGTACCCATTGGAACACCTATATGCTGTTGATATATTGTGCTGCCAAATTTCACATAGATATTTTTAATGAGAAATTCAAGCAACTCTATAAACAAGACTATAAACCATCACTCACTGGATGGTCTTCGTGTAACAAATCGCTAGGAACATCCATCGCATCTTCCAGCGAATGTTCGTTGTTGTCAGGCGTATGACTCAAAACAGTAATGCTAGGGACCGGCTGGATATCTAGGCTCTTCTGAACTGTGGGTATAGACGGGCTCTCCGTGATCGCATCACCAGTGGTATTCGTCTCCCGGGCTCATCTTCACTAGGTCTGACCGTCCTGGGTGCCTCTTTAGTGGGAAATTGTCACTCATACCGTGGTGACGGACCATGAATCAAACGCTGATGCCGTCTTAACTGACTGGGTCGTTTGAAGAGTTGACCACATTCATTACATTGTTCCATCGCGCCCTCGTGGAGTGAACGTTCGTGGCGCAGTAAAGCATCTTCCCGATTAAAGTACCGTGCGCCGTTGTGGATGGAGGACTCGTGCCGTCGCAAATCTTCTGGGCGAGTAAATGACTTCAGGCAGGTCGAACGAGAGAACATGTCGGCTGCGTATCAGAAAAAGCTGAACATTCCCACCTACCGCCACTTTTATAAGCCCGCAGCCCACAAGAACTCCCACCAATCAGCGCATCGCTGTCCTTTACACTCGCGTGCGCACTTGTCACATGTCTACGTACACACCGTAACATTTAAAAACTTGTAGCAAAATGTATTATACCATATCTGTGCTGTATTATACCATATCTGTCCAGTATTATACCGAATCTGTGCTGTATTATACCATATCTGTCCTGTGTTATACCATATCTGTCCTGTAGTAGACAATATATTTAATGTACATGTACTATTTGCCTGTACATGTAATCTGTGCACGTACATATACTCTTTCAATACACATGTTCCTTGTCCATGTAAATGTACTATGTGCATGTCATTCTACATGTACTCTGTTCACGTCAATGTGAACATACTCTGTTCAAATCCATGTACATACTCTCAGTCCATATCGCTATATAGCTGAAATATTGCGGAATGCGACGTTAAACCTTAATTCTCTCCCTCTCTCTCTGTTTCCCAATGAACATGTACGATGTACAACGTCGCATGATGTAGACCGGTAAGAGAACAACAACTAGGATGACAGGTCAGTCATTATATTATCCCCTCCAGTACATTATACCCAAGCTGAGGGAGCCGCGTTGGGTGTGTTTACAATACAATTAGCCTCTTGTCCAATCAGAGGCCGTCATTTGTATCTGTCATATTCGTTCTTGTCCGTTAGATGTATTCTCGGCTGTCCAATCAGAAATCGCCGTTTCAGAAAGTTCCATCTTTGCTCGGTGTGACCTAATATGATTCTTACTCATTCATTCATCCGTCTGTACATATGTTAGAAGTCTCTCTTTCGAGATAATTGCGTGCTATATGCGGCCTTTGTTGGCAAGCTCTCACTTCGCTCACTGGAAAATCTCCTCTCTCCTCGTGCAAAGATCACACCCGACCAAGGGTACACCTTCAAGGCAGGTCAGGCATCGTTGGCGATGGTAGCGGACATCTCCGGGCTCTTCCCTGGTTAAGCTGTAACCCACACTGAAGAAATCATCTGTCATTTCCATAGTTATTGGCAAGTATCTTTTGGTAACTCTTTTGGGGAGTCGAGCGGGAACCGGCACCTGTTCGTCAATCTTCACCTATTGATCGTCTGCCTTGGAAATGGCTGGCTTTTCCATTTGATCGGGTCTGGTACAAGTTGTGAGAAATGTACATCTAACATGCGTGTTTCCGTATTTATAGTTAAAGGGGAAGAGAAGAGGGGAGGTGACCGTCCTATCAACCAATCAGAAGCCACCATTTCAGAAAGTTTAATCTTCGTTCAGTGTAACCTAAACGTCTTCGGGCAATCCATGATACTGAAGCTCGGAGCACTTACTTATCCCATTCAACACTGGGATCAATTTTCATCGGCTCTTCAATTCGCGGCAGCTGATCGACCTCAATGGGTTCTTCCATTCTCAGATGCCCTATTGATGGCATGATGGCATGAACGATCCAAAGGCGCACCTGAGATACAACACTTATCACGAACCGTTAGATTCTTGGTAACTGCTTTAGAATAGGTTAACCGGAAGACTACTGTGAAGTCATGTGACTCTGTCAGTATGTCGGCACCTCTTCCCACTTCCCTTATATGTGTTGTAATTCTCATAGAAACTGAAATATGCTGTCTCGAGCGTTATCCGTGTATGACATTTTGGTGACGTCGCAATTGACTGGGATGCTTAAAGACTATATCACAATCTGTACATGTATGCGTGGGTACTGCGTGGCGTGCACGTGTGTGACAACATAAACCGTCCAGGCGATGAGAGCGCTTCGAGCAAGTTGTGCAAGAGAACATATCGGCTGTGGATCTGGAAATGATGAATGCCGTACAATTCTGGCTCTTATAGGCCAACATAGGAGTACCAGGATATTCTACAGTTCCGGATGTCACAGTCTCCGGATGTACAAGAACCCGGATGTACACGGATGTAAAAGTCCCCGGATGTAAAAGTGCCCATGTTTATGTATACTATGATTGTCTTTTTGAATTTGGTGCTAATACTGTTATCTGGAAAATGGAATAGGTCTTTGGATTATGGACGCGGATATTCTCTAATGGACGACGGCTGGCTTATGAATGACGGACTAGACGCTTGTAATTCTGTCAGGCCCAGAGTCTCTTTCGGAAGATATGGAGGCTCTGAAGAGCCTTCTTTTCTGTCGCTGTAAGACGGAGCTGTCATTGCCACAGCGTCAGGGTCAATAGGGCAAAGACCATGGCGAGGCCAACGAGCCGTCGCTGCTTCCGGCGTGAGCGCTCGAGGCCCATAGCCCGGGCATCAATAACGGCTTTCATAGTCCAGTAGTGGTGGGTGATAGCACACCTCTCCATCGAGTCCACTCTGTCGAGGACCGCTTCTGTGAACTCTTTCAGGATCTGGCGTCGCCCCTCGTTGTCGTTGCCAGCTGCAAACATGGATCGAACCACTGCTCTGTAGCCCGTGAGTAAATTAACCACGGTCTCATGCTGTAAAATGTTAGTCGCGTAGGATTGGGTCTCCCTCACAACTCTGCAACAATAGGAATGGGGGTGTGGGATCCAGAGGGCCTGTTTTATAGACCGTGTCACACATGCGCGCCTATACGTAGCTCTACGGGGTGTAGTCCGTGATAAGTACTATTCTGATTGGTTAGTCCAAAAAGAGAGCAAAAACAACAAAGATTACAGGTCAGTAATCACATCGTCCTGGAAGACGCAGATCAAAATGCAGATGCCATGTCGAGAGGGGCCTGTCGACAGTGTGAGAAGATTGGTTTCAGTAGAGATGTTGATGGTTCCTATTGTGCTAGTGTCACACAGCAAAAGATGGTGGAAGTGGCCACACAGACTGATCACACTGGTCCTGTACTGCCAAAGATCAAGTGGATACCAAAATCGTGGGGCTGGAAGCAACCCAACTACAAACGAAAGAGACGAAGGTCTCCTAAAACTACATCGGCATTACCGCATGTTGTAAGTGAAGTTTATCTGGATGAGAATATGGTAGCAGCCCAGAGAAACGATGACGAGTTGTCTTGGATTGTCAACGCAAAGCAGACTCTGGATCAAAGACCACTGTGGGAAACTATATCTGGAGAGAATAATTCCATCAAGTCTTACTGGAAGGCATGGGACCGGTTGGAAATCTATCTTTTGGGAAGGTCCTTATCAAGTAATGAAGAGTGTAGATGACACTGTATACTGGATTCAACGATGCCCAAGGTGCAAACCAAAGGTCATCCATTTCAATCGCCTCAAGCCTTACCTAGGAACCAAGTTTGATACGTGGAAGATCATTTTGCCAAAAACACAGAAGATAACAGAAATCGGAGAAGTGTCACCGAAAACAGAAGATGCTACTGCCGAACTTACTGTAACTTGTGAAGACAATAAAGATGTTCATATTACAACTGAACCTTGCAGTGTACCACAAAACGATAGAACAGGGTTAGATATGATGCTTCTCCCACAAACCAGATTCGGCCGCACAATTCGAAGACCGGATCGATACAAGTGGTTAACTTGGATCTCGGGGTCAGTGCTAAGTAGGCCTAACCAGGAGGGTCCCATAATTGAGGTGTAGTGAGAGAAATTGGTATGGGTGTCCTTACGTACATTTCTGTTACTCTTGTGTCCATTTTCAGATTCAAGATGCTATTTTCGTGCCCAGTGTGCCAAGCAACCTTTACCTTGAAGGCGAATTATCTTCGTCATCGGAATATGTGCGAGAAACAGACGGAGAAGTTCCCTGCAAGAAGTGCTTCAGGGTCTTTAACCGCCGTGACAATTTGCACGATCATGAGAAGAGAAGACACAGGCCAGATAAGAAGGTGGAGGGTAAGGTGGAGGTGGAGAAGGACAGAAAATTAAAGCGGAATTCTCAAGTAACTCAAGGCTGGAGGCAATGCATTTTTTAAGCAGTATGCAATTGGACAGTACAAGCTTATTATACAGCCTTTCTCACTCGAGCAAACTAATACTGAGATAGAATCCAGCCAAATGCAGCCTATGGGACTTCGCTGGCGGTCACGTGACCATAGACGAAGAGCTTTACACATGCTGTTGTAAAACAATCTTGTGCGCAATTCGTATTGCATAAAACATGTTATAATTTGGCTTCAACAAATATATGTAAACTGTATTTTATTAAAGTGAGTGGTGCTTCTCGTAAATTTATGTTTATTTCATAGAGTTTGCGAAAATCCGACCTCAAGTGATCTCAGGGGGCTATAACTGAATGCAATATGACGTATGAATTGAATATAAAGCGACGAACACACTATCGCCAGTCAAGATGAAGTTGGCAGTGCATTTGGTTAAGCAATTCTGTGGACAAAATGAACTGAAATAGTCGAAAAATAGCGCACAAGAAGGGAATTAGTTTTGTTGACGAAGTTGGAAGAAATCTGTCATTTTATAGTCTCCCTTGTCTAGCTCTCCTGGTGAAAATAAAAATTATTGCAAGTGTCCAAAAGTGGGAATCGAAGCGGAAATTGTAAAATATGGAAATCCCATTAGTTTCGATTGTATTCTAGATTTTTTTCCTGTATGCTTCGTATGAGCACTTTTTTATGATTATACAGCATTATGATACTGTCCACATCGTACATTTATTCTCGATATACAGTACAAAGTGTGTCAGATTGATCCGTTGAACCGGAATAAACGCACGTGAGGAATTTTGCGGAACCTATTCTGCGGTTTTTTACGCGAGGTGACAGAAATTTCGTGGGCTTTAATGTTGAATAAATGTGTAATTTCCTGCGTACTTGAATAGTAGAGCGAGGAAGAAGTATGTCAGAGTGGCTTAAGGGCCTTATGGGAGGCAGTTTTGCCGATGTGAACATGTCCTAGGAGGGAGAAAGAGACTTCTGAAGACGATGATGATTCCACGAAATTTCCAAAAGACTGGGGACTTGGTAAGTAAGTATCCCACAATGCACCATCAAACCGCGGGACATTTAACGTGGGCAAGACATTATTGTAAATGCGTGACCGTATGGCAAATAAATGCCCAGTGGTCTGTCCAAGGCTTAACTGTAAAAAAAAAAACCCAAAAAACAAACAAACTAATTCATAGATCAGCACAAGCGGTTGATATGGATGGCCTTGTCATCTGATATACATTCATATATTATATGTGCTAACAGGTTGGGGAATACATGTACATGTAGGCTAGCCTGCTACATAGTACAGGTGTCGGAACAGTTATCGGACATGTCAGTTATCGGACACGCATCTCGTGCATACGTGTTGTGCTCATGATGACAATGCAATAATATGTCGGAACAAAGGCGAGATTTATTTTTAATTGTATATGCAAAATATAGAATTATAGGTAGCCATGAAAGTAAAAAAATTTAAACTCTCTTTTTTGTTTTCATCAAAATTCGAAATTTCTCGTGTTGTGGCGGGGGTGCGAAATTCGATCTACCACCTTGTCTAATTCCCGATCTCTCAAGAAAATACATATAGAAATTGAACAACGATCATATCATCTGAAGCGACAGAACTCCAGCTAATGATGCATGCACAAAAGTTGAAAATACAGTGCACTTCAACATCAATTTTTTGTTCAGGATGGGTGTCCGATAACTGGTACTGTCCACGGTGGGAACTGAGCTGAAAAGTCGAGTTAAAGATAGCTTGCGCACGTGCAGAAGGGAGTGACGTCATTGATGGAATTCATAATGGAAGAAAGCTGACAAGCTTGAGTCACAGTGTCAGTTTTCATGTCATTTCAAGAAGTACTTTTTTGTATATTCCAAATAAACCTTGAAAAATGCACGATAATAGGTCGGACACCCGTAAGTCTGTAGATCCATATAATTGGACCTGCATGCATTGACGTGGAGGCTGAACTCGGACCTGTGTCAAGTTTAAGTATTTATTGCACAAACAAGATTCAATGACCTCCAGTGACGCAAGGTGATGAGTAAAGCTTACATCTGGGAGCATTGCCTCAAATAGATTGGACCAATCACATCAGGACTCACTGCTTGATCACTCGAGGTAACTGAACACGCTCCATATTACAAGGGTGTCGGATCCTATTAGCGAGTTTGCACATCATCTGATTTTAATGAGATTGAGCAGATATTGAAACATTGATTCAAACATGATCATGCAGCCCTGCATATAGTACTCATGCAGGGGTAGAAATTGGCACAGAACAGGACATTTGTAGAAAGTGTCCTGCTAACTATATAAAACAGTAGCAACTACCATGAAAAATTGCCGGACATCAGCAATTTTTAGCCGGACATGTCCTGCATGTAATATAATGCGAATTTTGACCCCTGCTCATGGCTATTACATTCTCCATGTATTTTTCTCAAATCTTTCGCAGAACTGGAGTTGTTACATGCTTTGATTGGATACTATGACTATGTACATGTATGTGCATCAATTGGGATTAAGACACTTTCAGTTTTCAATTATTAATACTAACTTGTGTGATGGATTTACCTTTCCCAGGCCGTGCTCTTTCAGGTTTATTCTTCATTCTCCTTGAGCACCATACATGATGCAGTTCTCATAAGTCAGATTTTAGGCGAGTGATACCATCCCAATGGGATATGCGTATCAAAACTAGGAAATGCTTATTATATTAATGGGTTCAAAATACCCGATTCAACTTATTATTATAACTGAGGTATCCTTGTACGGTATCAGTAACCTCTGATAATACCTCAATCAGTATATACACAGATCTGATACCTCCTGTAGCCTGAAGGCTGGAGACCAGCGCTAACTGAATATGCATGGCTACCACAGTTGTCACATATTACGATGCTTTAATATGTGTATAATATGGTAAATACAGATTTTGCGATCTCAAATACAGTCCTAGATATTTCCAAAATCTGTATGGTCACAATTTGAATGAGCATATTATCACAATGAGCATATTATCCATAATATCATTATTCATTATTTATTTATTTTTTCAAAACATTTATTTCATATATACTATAGCCATTCTATCACTATTCATCTGTGCCATTGGCATGACTGGGTACAGTAATTCCCCTAATAATTCAATCACAGGAAGTTCACTTTTCAACTTTGTTATTCAAACACAGAGAATAGCTAGGTAACATTCCCATTCTTCATTCAAATTGAAGAAAAGTCATGTAATGACAAAATGTAACACCTTGTAGATGATGCCATGAAGAATATTTTCAGATATGTCATTTTTGTTGCACTTCCGGTGATCGAATTATTAGGGGAATTTGCTCCTTGGCTTCTTCTGCTCAAACTCTGTTAAGTTTTGGAACTATATCGACTTCGCATATACAACAAATTTTAAGGATGCTGTGCGCCTGGTCAGTTCATCCAAATCCTTTCATCGGCAAAATAAAGAGAACCGTTGACATTAGAACCTTGATTTTTGGCATGAAATTTGACATACTTAGATGACCTATAACATTACGCTTGGACCCCCAAGTCATCTTCCTCACCCTACTTTGTAGGTCATGTGATGTTTGTCACACTACTCATGTGATTATTAATAGTTATGTGATAAACAGAATCTTACACTCGTGTCAATTTAATATGAAAGTTATGACACTTGTGGAGTAAGTTCTATATTTAGTAGCCACTTGTGCAAAATTCTCTATTTATCGAACCCCTCCATTTGCAACTAAGTCAATGACTATGAAACTTCAATCAATCTTCAGGGTAAAAATGTTTTTTAATACTTTTCCTACGAAGTAGGCTACCATCTGCAAATTGCCCAGTAGTCAGTGAGTGAGTCCATCCGAGACCGTTCGTCCGCAAAATAAGGAGAACCGTTGACATTAGAATATTGATTTTTTGCATGAAGGTGCATTAGGGGACTGTTACCAGCAAGTTCTGAGCTGGTTATTTTGATAAAAATCACTCGTGATTCTGACTTGGGCCGTGCCCATCTTATGCAGGATTTCAACTTGGGGTGGAGGGATTTCCAAGAGCCCAGTGCATGTCAGAGTCCTAATGCCTACCCTACATCGTAGGTCCTGTGACGTTAGTCACACTGCCATGTGATTACCCTCTAAATTCATTAAATGGATTCTGTATGATCACTAATGATAATCATCATGCCTAGGCATGGTTCATCTGACAAAACTGTACCATCACAAAGAGTGGGTCTATCCTAGTCAAAAACAATTAGTTTTAGGAATTCCAAATCACATTCAAGACCCCATGACCTCTCTGAATATGCCCATATTCAAAAGAATTTGTAAAAACCAGGCAATGTGTTGAATATTTCATCGCCTTGTTAATTTGTTTTGCCCAAGTGACATTCCCCTCTGGGATGAAATAAGGGAATTTAATCTCACAGGATGTTCATTCAGGTCGACAGTCACTGTTAAGCAAGCAAAGCAACCTTGTCACTGTCACAGCACATCTGAATGTGTAAACATAGGGCATATAATATGATCCTAAGTCCAGCGCTAATATCCAAGATGGCCACCATTACTATGGCAACCACAATATCTTGTGCGAATTATTATTATTATTTTTTTTATATTTGATCATTCTACTTCTGACGTGTCCGACTGCATTAAGGAGGTGTACTTAACCATTGTTTCATTGAAATGTTTCTACACTGTTTCAGATAGTTGAACTGCCTCCTGGAAGCAGTGTACGGTATGTGTATACCAGGACCCGTACCACCAGGCCATGAACAAATTCAATATACCTTTTTGGAGAATGAAACAGTCAACATCAGATACGTCAGAGACCAACACCACCCCTGGGACATGATGGAAGAGATACTTGATGAACACTCTCCTCCCTTGATGATATGGCTATGAGAAACTACCAGCACAAAACAGTAACATCATAGGAGCAATAATGGGTGAGCAAACATCACAATCTCAACTCCCATACTAAAGTTTCCGAGCACCAGATAAATGTCAGATACATTAAAGTTGCAGAGAGTTAAGTATATTCATGAAATACATAGTTCTGTTTCCATGTTTTCAGTTATAAAGTGGTTGTCCCATCATTTTGAGGATATTCAGCAAATAGTATATCGATGTGAATTGTTTATTAGCTAAGATTAACTATTAGAAAATATATCCATTATTAATACCTCGTTTGAAATCACATTTTAATGAGAAGGGCTGCCTAAAGACTTGTAAATCAGAAATCAGCTTCTTACTATGTTTTTTATCCATTTCAGCTTCCTGTACAACACAATTGAAAGCACAGCTTCTGTGATCAACTGGGAATGGGATTGAAGAGCTGCAGAGGACCCGTGGTGATCATTGCTTGATTCACTTCCTCTCTACCATGTCTACATGAACTCACTTGTCAGAGATCATCTAACATAAGCTGCAATTCACTGTCAGATATCTAAAGAATATTTATTGAGATCAGAGTTTAGGTGAGAACGTACGTATGGTCCTGCTTTTATGTAAAAATCACATGACTAACTGTAACGTGAAGAATAGTCTGTTTGGATACAAGCGCAAAGGACTGTAAATAAGAAAGCACTGACAAACCACAGAATTAATGAATGATTGGGATGTTTGTGTTACTGTGAAAATGAGTTAATAGTGCTCATGTGATTACGTGAAAATGTGTGTTCCATGTTCTGTCTGGATACAACAGTCAACAGCCAAGGACTACACAAGATCAGAAAACATTGACAAACCACAGAATAAAGAAATGATCAGGATGTTGCTGTTTCAATTGTGTCGAGGTGAGAATGTGCGGTCCATCTTTTATGTAAAAACCACCCAATTGAGAGAACAATAGTCTGTGTGGAGACAACCAAGGACTGTCAACAAGAAAGCATTGTCAAACCATAGACTGTTAGTTGGGGTAAAGAAATGAGCGGTATATATATATAATGCTGCATCATATATATATGCTATTGAAAATATAATATACAGTTTTAGCTCCTACTCTACATTATGTGTAGCATTTTTCTCTATATCATGCTGTATATGTTTTAATATTGCTAAACACTTAATGTATGGAAGAATGACCATTGTATGTCTAAAAATAAAACTGAAGTATTTTTCTGAAAACAATCAGATTTATTGATATTTATGGTCTGCTACTTTTGCTACTTGAGAACTATTAAACCAATCGATCTCGAACTTGGAAAATGTCTTGACATCGGTGAGAGGACGATTGGGATTACTTTTCAGTTACCTGTGTGATCCAAGATGGCCATCATCAATTACCTTGGATTGTCAGCAGCTGAATCTTGACACATTCGTGTCCGACAAATAACTTGAGAACTATTCAAACTTCGAGAGCATCTTAACATAGGTGAGAGGATGGTTGGGATTGCTTTTCAGTTACCTGCGTAATCCAAGATGGCCACCATCAGCCATCTTGGATTTCAGCAGGTTGATCTTGTCCAGACATTTAACTCAAGAACGATTGAATCCATCGACTTCAAACTTGGAGAGTGTCTTGACATCGGTGAGAGGACGTGGGATTGCTTTTCAGTTACCTGCATAATCCAAGATGGCCACTAGTCGCCATCTTGAATTCGGTTACCTGTGTAATCCAAGATGGCTGCCACCAATCATCTTGCATTGTCAGCAGTTGGATCGTTACACATTTCTTGTCCGACCAACAACCTGAGAACTATTGAACTGATCAACTTTAAACATGGAGAGTCAATTGACATCATGCAGTGAGAGGAGAGTTGAGGTTGCTTTTCAGTTACCTGATTTTAAGCACTGATCTTGTCTGGGCAATAACTTGAGACTGCTTGGACTGATCGGCTTCAAATTCAGGGAGTGGCTTGACATCGGTGAGACAACGGTTAGGATTGCTTCTCAGTTACCTGTATAATCCAAGATGGCCGCTATCACCCATCTTGCATTGTCAGCAGTTGGTTCTCTACACATTTCCTGTCTGACTAATAACACGAGAATGGTTCAACTGATCGACTTCAAACTTGGAGAGTGTCTTGACATCAGTGGGAGGATAGTTGAGATTGCTTTTCAGTTACCTATGTAATACAAGATAACTGCCAGCTGTCTTGGATTTTCAGTAGTTGAATCTTGTCCGGACAAAAAATCAGCTGATCGATAGGAGATATCAACGATCAAATAAAAATGGACCATAGATGTCCATATTCCCCACAGCACCAGTTATGGTGGATGCTGCTTGTGCAGGCGCGGTGGAGCGACTTGAATATTGGGGGGAGGGGGGGGGGCCAGACAGGGTGGGACAGGGAAGGGGTGTCCCCCTCCCTCCGATGGGGGGAGGGGGAGGCGAAAATCTCCCCCAAACTTTTTTGGAACTTTAGACTTGATTTAACGCACTTTGGTGCTTCTGAGAACTTTGGAAGGGATAGCATATCTCGCAATAAAACCGACTCATAAAAGCTGAAAAAAAAAATCCAATCGGTGTTCTTCAATGAAATTTCCCTCACGTTGCTTCGAAAATAATATTCGCCGATTATATCTGTCAACTATACCCACCCACCCAAGTGAAAAACAAATTTAGACCATTGCAAATATTCAACGAATAAGGATATAGTGTTCCGGCATACTATTTTACACACAACAAGGAAGTCTTCTTCACACAATTATTTTATTTTCCCCCAGGCGTAGATACTTTTATGCCATCGATCGTTTAGTAATTCAAGAATTATATGTATACAACACAAACTATTGATGGACCTTGTGCTGTTCGTTGATTAGACAGAACCAATTTCGTGGAGAAGTTGAGACATGATCGCATATGTTTCAAATGTAAACACGGTCAATACTTGGGGCTTCTGAATATGTGATCGGGGGGACGGGACTCCCCCGGACAATTTCAGACGGTTCTCTACACATATCTGACCCATTTCAAGGCATGTCAGTTATAATTCGGGGGGGGGGGGGGGCAAAGTGGTCCTTGGCTCCCGCTCTTTTCATATTGGGGGGGGGGGGGAAGGGCCCAGATGTAGTGCATGCTATATGAGTATATCAGTTAACATCTGATCTAGGCCTACACACTAAGTAGGCATAATTGCAGCATGATGTGATACATGTCGACATTGTACCAGTATTCAGTGTATCGGTATTCAAGTACAGAGGAATGTTTTTTTTCAACTAGTCCAGTACCCGGTTACATGTACATTAGCAGGAATAAACCTGAAATAACATTTTCAATTGGGGCAAGTCGTTACCAATGAAAATTGTTGTCCAAATATTGATATCAAACTCAGACTCCGTCTTGGAGCCAATGCATTGACAAATGACTATAGCCACCATAAAGACCGATTCTTTTGGATTATGGACGCGGATATTCTCTAATGGACGATGGCTGAATTATGGATGACGGACTAGACACTTGTAATTTCATCACTCTTGTGCGTAATTTCACTAAATTAAAGCAGTACCGGTACAACATTGTTTAGAAGCTGTCCGGTCATTTTCCGATATGTACACAAAATCATGACAGTGAGGGGCCTACCATTCAAAACCAGCCTACACTTTCCTGCAGACTCAGTGGGTAATTGCAACAATATACACATAAAGGGTTTTTTCTGGGAAAGATTTATATACAGTATAGTAATAACACTTTGGAAGGCGTTTTATTTGTCAGAAATGGCTCAGAACATTTCTATGGCTGTCTAGAACCCCAGAGCTACCCTCATCTACAGTAGTATACTTATGTCATAATTTACGCTCCTGCGCTTGCATGATGCAGACAATGTTTGCTTGCAAATTTTAGCAAATTATACATACCGGGTAACGGTACTGTATATTTTACCCATAGGGGCCTAAGCATGATGTCATGCAATCTCGAGTGCAGTGCTAATTACACATCACCGCATAAACAAAATAATTAACATGTACCAATATATGATCAGTACCGTACATGTAATATTCAATTTTGTATCGCTTCATGATTTTAAGCTATTTCAATAGTACGGTAGCCTAACCTAAATTGTTTGTGTCACCATGGTAGCTAAAATACCAGAAGTTCATTAATTAATAATTAATAATTAGTAAAATACCAATACTTGTATACTACTAATACTAGTTAATACTACTGTTATGTTTTTTTGTCCTGTGCCTGCCTTTGACCAGCTGTGGCATATCTGTGCAAATAGATGATTCTGATGACAACTTTTGCTGAGAATTATTGGCATTGGCCATACACTACATATATGCTTGGATATTATGCCACTTCTGAGGAAAAACATACATATAGTCTGGCCAGTTTTGAACATATCTGAAATTCATTCTGAGTAGCTACCTTAAATATACAGACTATATTTTAGCTGTGGGTTTTGTGTTTCTCCCTTTTTCCAAGGGGGGGAGGGGGGCTTTTTTTCTACTTCTGTAGTCCGTTTGGAACAAAACTTACAAACTGAGATTCGGTTATTGAGTGAAATAATATGAATACTGGTAAGAATTCTGGCGCTATGCAGTCTACAGGATGTACGGTCGAACCACTCAAACCCTAAACTCATTCATACAGCTCCATTGATCACGCAATCAATGGCCACGGAATATGGCACATCGATGATCTAGTGCTACACAACTGCACATATATAACACATTTATATATAGTTGAAAGGCAGCTATGAATATGTTCTCAACTATTCCTGATAACATTATTGTGCAGGTAGAAGATAAGTATTTGAAGGGCATTCAGGTTATTTCGTTTATTTAACCAAATTATATCTGAACTGGAGGCGGTCGCCATGTTTTGCTCGTCTGCTCAATGACGTCATCGGCTAACAAGGGGAATCCCCAGCAGCCGGCCGCACAGCATAGCGAGAGGCGAGAAGCCGACCTTGAGTTACTTGAGTTAAGAAAGAGGAGGACAGAAAAGTAGAACAGAAGAAAGTGGAGAAGAACAGGGAAGTGAATCAGAGGAAAGAGGAGAACGATGGAAAGATGGAGTTGGAAGAAGAGAAGGGGTTGAAGGATCCGGAGGTAACGTTAATCTTACCGGCGATACCATTGGTGCCAGATCCTGACCAACAGGAAGAGGAGCCCATTACAAGTGGCGATGCCAAGTTTTCACCGTTGTACAGTTGTATGTCTGATGTCAGCGACATACTGCCCGACCCATCCACCAGCTCTACTCATCCATCAACTTCCATTCATGACAACCGACCTACATCAAACATTCACGAACACTCGAATCCATCCGACTCTCAACCCACCTCATCTGCACAAAGACCTACCTCTTCAGCCACTTCTCACACTCAAATGTTGTATGATCCAGAACCAAATCCAGGCGTGGTCCGTGGGTATCAGCAGCCTATGCTGACCCAGTACCCTCCTCCGCAGGGTACACCAGTGGTATTTGGTGATTTAAATCAGCCTTTAATTGCAGTGCAACCGCTTCCTCAGCGTGGTGTGTTTTCCACAGCGCCGTACCCTTGTATGGAGCATATCCACCGTACAATCGTATACCCCAATGGCATAACTGTTCACGAGGACATTTCCCGGGACACACACAAATATCCAAAACACACCACGCATACCCAAACCGTAAATTCTTATGCTCCATTCCGACCTCAGATGATTTCCAGATATATACAGACCGAACCTATCAGCCCAGATCCAATTTCCATGGTCGACTCAGCCACGTACTTCCACCCTGTGACCCCTGAGGCCAGCACAGTTACATCAGTGCCAGCGACATGCGACAAGAGTTCAGCTACAGACGTGCCAACAGCGGAGATAGCTACTCTTTTGATGGATCCAGATGCACCACCCTATAATATCTAAATTTGCAGCAGTATTATACCAAGATGTTAAATTCCTTATCCACATGTGCCTTGTATTAAATCATATTTTGATGATTCGGATGTGATCTAGCATGTTATTGAAAATTTTTAGATAGGATCATAACTTTGCTGATTGTTTTGCTGATCTATAATTGTTATATCTGATGCTTGCTAATATATTTCAGGAGTTTGTTTGTGCGGGGACGCACAACTCCAGGGAGGGGGAAGTGTGACGATTTGTGGTCGACTGGAAGTACTATGTGTCAATATAATTTTCCAGTGTCATTTCATGATGTAAATATGTTTTTATTGTCGAAATCTGACGTATTTCAAAATCGGCAGAATTTATGACAGAGCCGTAACATTACAGGTGTTATCGCCGGACCAGTTTTCGTCATGGGGAATTTTGGCTATTTTTTATGTCTTTGAGGGTTTTCATTGCATAAAAACTACTTAGCCCGAATAAGGGAGTTCTACTTTACCTATCCATACTCATGTGAAAGTGTAGTTCGGCTGTATTTTATCAGTATTTCTTGCACATTTCATACTTCGCGGAAAACTACGTCGCCAGCTTTGTGTGCTTGTTAGTATTTGAATATGGAAATTTGACATCGTAGCGTTCCAAAACTTGTATGAGAAAATAGGGCAGATTATTTTGTACATGTCTGGAGAAGAATAAGACATTGTTACATAGAAGTTTTCTAGTTTAGGGCCGCTTTTTCTGATACTTTTCGTGGCTTGTAAAAGTTAATTAGCTGATACAACGCAGGTTCATTCTCAAAGAGAGCCGTGTCTACCCGCGGGAGACCAAAGCGACTCTCATGTAAACTGGTGACATTTTTGAATCTCCAATCTCAAAGCGAGGCAGCATGACATCATTCTCAAATCGAGCCGTGTCTACCCGCGAACTACTTCCTGTATTAGATAACTCGCTTTCACGGCCAAGTATACATACCGACAATAATTTGTTCGCGATTGATATGCTCCGAAACGGAAAGAGTCATTTCCCAATTATATAGCCCACGTTATGCTTAGCAATTCGCTTCTAACTCGGCGGAGTCAGCAGGTCAGTGACAAGCCAGATAATCATACGCCGCCTACTCACCCCCCAAATTTTGGGGGGATGGCTCCCATTTACGCGTGAGACTCTTTCTCGCAGTAGGGATGCTCGCGAGACGAGAATGAACGCAGGTTTTGAAATCGTTCAGTGTTCAGCCAATCAAAATCTCCGTAGATGCCCACGTGATGTAAACAGGTTTGTGGCGGTCTATATGATCTTACATGACGGTAGGTACTTCGCATTCTGCCCCTTGTCGTTGACGAGGTAACATCACACCTTCACTATGGGAGATGATTGATATACCAATATATGGGAGATGTCTTAGGGAAAATTCTTATCTTTGTTATGAAACAGGGATGAATCCTTATATTCTGAAACAAGGATGAAATCCTTACATCCTGAAACAAGGATGAAATCCTTATATCCTGAAATAAGGATGAAATACTTATATCCTGAGACAAGGATCAATCCTCATCTTGAAATAAGGATCAATCCTCATCCTGAAACAAGGATGAAATCCTTATATCCTGAAATAAGGATGAAATACTTATATCCTGAAGGATCAATCCTCATCCTGAAATAAGGACCAATTCTCATCCTGAAATAAGGATAAATTCCAAATTTGTGCCTACAGGATGATTTCACTCGTTCATTTGAGGATTTTAAGCCAAATTTATACCGTTTACAGATTAAACAACAGTTTAGACTGGTTAATTTACATTTTGGAGACGATTATATACCCGAGAGTCAAGATCTTGAATTTAGATGTCAAAGTTCACTGTGATTTCTGAATGTCATGAATAGGATATGTATGGGAGATGGCTAGTTATTTCCTATATATACTTAAGGATACAAAATTCCTTACAATAAAGAATGTTGAATATCCCCCTCGGGTCCGGTATTTCCTGCAACGTACGCATATAGATGATACTGCCAGTCGTGGGTGGCAGGTGGAAATTAATACGCACATAGATGATACTGCCAGTCGTAGGTGGCAGGTGGAAATTAATACGCATATAGATGATACTGCCAGTCGTAGGTGGCAGGTGGAAATTAATATGCACAGAGATGACACTGCCAAGCTTGGGTGGCAGGTGAAAATTATTGCTCATATAGAGACGATACTGTCAGTTGCGGGTGGCAGGTGGAAGCGCCCTCTCATACGTAGATGATACTGCCTATTGCTGATGGCAGGTGGACTTTCCTTTCCATTCCATAAGTTTTCTGACACTATTATCCTTAAGGATGTATGGAAGTCTTGGGGAGGCATATTTAGTTTCCGAGATCCAATCTTAATATATGCAAATATGAGAAGCACCATGTAAGCTTACTCACCCCCATTTATTTTTCTGTTGTACACCGCATCAGTGAGACAATTAATAATGTGTATATACTGTAAATAACATATCATCCAGTTCACAAATAATAAATTTTGTTGTTGTTGAAATTGGTGTTATTTGGTGATTCGTGTTGAGTTGAAGAAAGGAAGCGCATCCTGCAGATTTCCATTTAACGAGTGAGATGAACGATAACCGGATCTCCTGCAGAATACGACATCATTCTGGTATGGCGATAACGGGTATTTCGTTATCCTTGCTTGATATCCTACTCCCATGTATGCTGGATATCCTGCAAATTGGCATCCAACGAAATGAGATGTTAACCTACGTAATATCCTCCAGTATCCCGAGAGTATCCTGTGAGGGAATATCCATGGATCATATGCATGCCGCCATCTTGAATGAACCCGAGCCGTCCTAGGCATTATCCTATGGTATTCCATACTCCATCCCTGGTATTTTACTTGAGAAATATCCTGCATGCAAATATCCTGTGATATCCTGCGGATATCCTGAGGGTTGCTGAAGATATCTTCTAGTGCTATTGCAGGCACTAAAAGAAAACTGTGTTTCAGATTATCTGTTTACGTCTATCGATATCATTGGGCGAAAACCTGGAGTGGTTTGGAGAAGATAAACACCCAGTACTGGCTCTTAATACCCAGAGTATCCAGTAATCCAGGCGGATCCATAACGGTACGCCTCCAGAATCATTGACCAAGCTACTAGAGAGAAGTGTATTGAGAAGATATTAAATTTATGGGTTGTGACATCTTACGTCACTGGTGGCAGCAAAAATCGTATTATTTGGTTGATTAGTCCCATGACCTAAGATACCAGGAAATGTTACAATTTGGTGACTAATTGACAACCAACCACTTGAGAGAGGAAAAACCGTTACAATACATTTTGTTGCATGTTTTTACATGTTACTGTCTGTGCGTAGACATGTGACAAGTGCGCACCCGAGTGTACAGGACAGCGATGCGCTGATTGATGGGAGTTCTTGTGGGCTGCGGGCTTATAAAAGTGGCGGCAGGTGGGAATGTTCAGCATTTTCTGATACGCAGCAGACATGTTCTCTTGTTCGACCTGCCTGAAGCCATTTACTCGTTTGGATAATTTACACCGTGAACGGTGTCTCCATGAGACATCCAGGCATCTATGTGGGGATTGTGGACAGCGCTTCAGACTACACAGCCAGTTGAGATCTCACCAACGTGTAATCCATGGGCATGCACGCTTGACGGTTGAGGAACCCGTGATGTTTGACCCCATCCATTAGTCTACTTTTCAAGGTGCTGTTGGCGAGTATACATGTCCGATCTGCAGAAAGTCATTTAATCGTAAGGATAATTTACGGCGACATCAACGGTCGGTCCATAAGGCACCCAGCCATGAATGCCAGCATTGCAGTCGAGTCATCAGACTCCACAGTCAGTTGATCCCCATCAATCCGAAAGACGTCCACAGTTTGTGTTCCATCCTTCAACATGACTTATGCTTATTCTGAGGGTCGTCTTCTGATTGGACAAGAGGATTATGGACGCGGATATTCTCTAATGGACGACGGCTGGCTTATGAATGACGGACTAGACGCTTGTAATTCTATCAGGCCCAGAGTCTCTTTCGGAAGATATGGAGGCCCTGAAGAACCGTTCTTTTCTGTCGCTGAAAGACGGAGCTGTCATTGCCACAGCGTCAGGGTCAATAGGGCAAAGACCATGGCGAAGCCAACGAGCCGTCGCTGCTTCCGGCGTGAGCGCTCGAGGTCCATAGCCCGGGCATCAATAACGGCTTTCATAGTCCAGTAGTGGTGGGTGATAGCACACCTCTCCATCGAGTCCACTCTGTCGAGGACCGCTTCTGTGAACTCTTTCAGGATCTGGCGTCGCCCCTCGTTGTCCTTGCCAGCTACAAACATGGATCGAACCACTGCTCTGTAACCCGTGAGTAAATTAACCACGGTCTCATGCTGTAAAATGTTAGTCGCGTAGGAATGGGTCTCCCTCACGACTCTGCAACAATAGGAATGGGGGTGTGGGATCCAGAGGGCCCTGTTTTATAGACCATGTCACACATGCGCGCCTATACGTAGCTCTACGGGGTGTAGTCCGTGATAAGTACTATTCTGATTGGTTAGTCCAAAAAGAGAGCAACAACAACAAAGATTACAGGTCAATCACTTTATTATCCCCTTCATCACAGCATATCCACGCTGGGGGAACCGATATGGGTGTGTTTACAATTCACTTATGCTATTGTCCGTGTATTCAGAAGTTCATTGTGCTGATCTCAGACTGCTCTTGTCCAATCAGAAGCCGACCCTCAGAATAAATATAAGTCATGTTGAAGGATGAAACACAAACTGTGGACGTCTTTCGGATTGATGGGGGTCAACTGACTGTGGAGTCTGAAGACTCGACTGCAATGCTGGCATTCATGGCTGCCTTATGGACCGACCGTTGATTATCCTTACGATAAAATGAGTTCCTGCAGATCGAACATGTATACTCGCCAACAGCACCTTGAAAAGTAGACTCATGGTTGGGATCAAACATCACGGGTTCCTCAACCCTCAAGCGTGCATGTCCATGGATTACACGTTGATGAGATCTCAACTGGTTGTGTAGTCTGAAGCGGTGTCCACAAT
The DNA here is from genome assembly GCA_036873755.1 of Hanleya hanleyi. NCBI lineage: Eukaryota > Metazoa > Mollusca > Polyplacophora > Lepidopleurida > Hanleyidae > Hanleya > Hanleya hanleyi. Next base: position 95,388 of record JAVTVY010052462.1, read on the forward strand.
CCCGACATTGATTTCTGGATGTCTCATGGAGACACCGTTCATGGCGGTGTAAATTATCCAGGAAAATGGATATGTGGAAAATGGAATAGGTCTTTGGATTATGGACGCGGATATTCTCTAATGGACGACGGCTGGATTATGAATGACGGACTAGACGCTTGTAATTAAATGTATCCCCACAGGTTTCGCAGGTGTACTGGGCAGTAGCGTCGCTAGCTGGCGATCTATTTTTAGCACAACCGATTCAATCTGTTGCAAACATGCTCCAAGAGTTCTGAGTTCATACACACACACACACACGCACGTACCTGTGGTGCACCCGCACCCTGGTGTAGCCTATACCTTTCGGGCTATAGGGTACAGGGTACAGGTAAGTGCGTGTGTATGTGTGTGTGTATGAACTCAGAACTCTTGGAGCATGTTTGAACCAGATTGAATCGGTTGTGCTAAAAATAGATCACCAGCTAGCGTGCTATAAAAGGAAAGCGGCCTGACATTTTCAGCAGACATTCGTTCAACCACTTACGACACGATGTCCACGTGCACCAATTGCTCCAAGTCCTTTACCCGCTTGCACAACTTACAACGCCATGAGTCTACCATCCACGACGCTACTGCCCAGTACACTTGCGAGACCTGTGGAGATACATTTAATCGCTTGGATAATTTACACCGTGAACCGTGTCTCCATGAGACATCCAGGCATCAATGTGTGGATTGTGGATAGCGCTTCAGACTACACAGCCAGTTGAGATCTCACCAACGTGTAATCCATGGGCATGCACGCTTGACGGTTGAGGAACCCGTGATGTTTGACCCCATCCATGAGTCTACTTTTCAAGGTGCTTTTGGCGAGTATACATGTCCGATCTGCAGAAAGTCATTTAATCGTGAGGATAATTTACGGCGACATCAACGGTCGGTCCATAAGGCACCCAGACATGAATGCCAGCATTGCAGTCGAGTCTTCAGACTTCACAGTCAGTTGATCCCCATCAATCCGAAAGACGTCCACAGTTTGTGTTCCATCCTTCAACATGACTTATGCTTATTCTGAGGGTCGGCTTCTGATTGGACAAGAGCAGTCTGAGATCAGCACAATGAACTTCTGAATACACGGACAATAGCATAAGTGAATTCTAAACACGCCCATAGCGGTTCCCCCAGCGTGAAATGTGCTGTGATGGAGGAGATAATAAAAGGATTGACCTGTAATCTTTGTTGTTGTTGCTCTCTTTTTGGACTAACCAATCAGAATAGTACTTATCACGGACTACACCCCGTAGAGCTACGTATAGGCGCGCATGTGTGACACGGTCTATAAAACAGGCCCTCTGGATCCCACACACCCATTCCTATTGTTGCAGAGCCATGAGGGAGACCCATTCCTACGCGACTCGCATTTTACAGCATGCACTCGTGGTTAATTCACTCATGGTATACAGAGCAGTGGTTCGATCCATGTTTGCAGCTGGCAACGACAACGAGGGGCGACGCCAGATCCTGAAAAAGTTCACAGAAGCGATCCTCGACAGAGTGGATTCGATGGAGAGGTGTGCTATCACCCACCACTACAGGACTATGACAGCCATCATTGATGCCCGGGTTATGGACCACGAGCGTTCACGGCGGTCCCAGCGACGGCTAGTTGGCCTTGCCATGGTGTTTGCCCTATTGACCCTAACGCTGTGGCAATGACAGCTCCGTCTTACAGCGACAGAAAAGAACGGCTCTTCAGACCCTCCATATCTTCCGAAAGAGAATCTGGGCCTGATAGAAGTCCGGGTTGGTGGAACATTCGTGAACATCTGTGCACTTTTACTTCCGGGGACTTTTACATCCGTGTACATCCGGGTTCTTGTACATCTGGGGACTGTAGAACATCCGGGTGCTCCTATGTTGGCCTATAAGAGCCAGAATTTTACGGCATTCATCATTTCCAGATCCACAGCCGATATGTTCTCTTGCACAACTTGCTCGAAGCGCTTTCATCGCCTGGACAGTTTACGTTGTCACACACGTGCACACCACGCAGTACCCACGCATACATGTGCAGATTGTGATATAGTCTTTAAGCATCCCAGTCAATTGAGACGTCGCCAAAATGTCATACACGGATCACGCTCGCCACTCTCGAGACCGAATATTTCAGTTGCTATGAGAATACATCTGAGAATGGAAGAATCCATGGAGGTCGATTCGCCGCCGCCAATTCAAGAGCCGATGGAAATTGATCCCAGTGTTGAATGGGAGAAGTAAGAGCTCCGAGCATCAGTATCATGGATTGCCCGAAGACCTTTGGGTTACACTGAACGAAGATCAAACTTTCTGAAATGGTGGCTTCTGATTGGTTGATAGGACGGTCACCTCCGCTCTTCTCTTCTACTCTAACTATAAATACGGAAACACGCATGTTAGATGTACATTTCTCACAACCTGTACCAGACCCGATCAAATGGAAAAGCCAGCCAATTCCAAGGCAGACGATCAATCGTTGAAGATTGACGAACAGGTGCCGGTTCCTGCTCGACTCCCCAAAAGAGTTACCAAAAGATACCCGCCCATAACTATGGAATTGACAGATGATTTCTTCAGTGTGGGTTACAGCTCAACCAGGGCAGAGCCCGGAGATTTCCGCTACCATCGCCAGCGATGCGTGACCTGCCTTGAAGGTGTACCCTTGGTCGGGTGTGATCTTTGCACGAGGAGAGAGGAGATTTTCCAGTGGGCGAAGTGAGAGCTTGCCACCAAAGGCCGTTTTTCCTTGTATAGAAAAATATGGCCGCAATTATCTCGAAAGAGAGACTTCTAACATATGTACAGACGGATGAATGAATGAGTGAGAATCATATTAGGTCACACCGAGCAAAGATGGAACTTTCTAAAACGGCGATTTCTGATTGGACAGCCGAGAATATATCTAACGGACAAGAACGAATATGACAGATGCAAATGGCGGCCTCTGATTTGACAAGAGGCTAATTGTATTGTAAACACACCCAACGCGGCTCCCCCAGCTTTGGTATAATGTACAGGATGGGATAATAAAATGATTGACCTGTCATCCTAGTTGTTGTTGTTCTCTCACCGATCTACATCATGCGACATTGTACAGAGTACATGTTCATTGAGAAAGAGAGAGAGAGAATTAAGGTTTAACGTCGCATTTCGCAATATTTTAGCTATATAGCGATATGGACTGAGAGTATGTACATGGATATGAACAGAGTATGTTCACATGGACGATGTAGAATGACATGCACAGAGTACATTTACATGGACAAGAAACATGTGTATTGACCGCTTCTGTGAACTCTTTCAGGATCTGGCGTCGCCCCTCGTTGTCCTTGCCAGCTACAAACATGGATCGAACCACTGCTCTGTAACCCGTGAGTAAATTAACCACGGGCTCATGCTGTAAAATGTTAGTCGCGTAGGAATGGGTCTCCCTCACGACTCTGCAACAATAGGAATGGGGGTGTGGGATCCAGAGGGCCCTGTTTTATAGACCATGTCACACATGCGCGCCTATACGTAGCTCTACGGGGTGTAGTCCGTGATAAGTACTATTCTGATTGGTTAGTCCAAAAAGAGAGCAACAACAACAAAGATTACAGGTCAATCACTTTATTATCCCCTTCATCACAGCATATCCACGCTGGGGGAACCGATATGGGTGTGTTTACAATTCACTTATGCTATTGTCCGTGTATTCAGAAGTTCATTGTGCTGATCTCAGACTGCTCTTGTCCAATCAGAAGCCGACCCTCAGAATAAATATAAGTCATGTTGAAGGATGAAACACAAACTGTGGACGTCTTTCTGATTGATGGGGGTCAACTGACTGTGGAGTCTGAAGACTCGACTGCAATGCTGGCATTCATGGCTGCCTTATTGACCGACCGTTGATTATCCTTACGATAAAATGAGTTCCTGCAGATCGAACATGTATACTCGCCAACAGCACCTTGAAAAGTAGACTCATGGTTGGGATCAAACATCACGGGTTCCTCAACCCTCAAGCGTGCATGTCCATGGATTACACGTTGATGAGATCTCAACTTGTTGTGTAGTCTGAAGCGGTGTCCACAATCCCGACATTGATTTCTGGATGTCTCATGGAGACACCGTTCATGGCGGTGTAAATTATCCAGGAAAATGGATATGTGGAAAATGGAATAGGTCTTTGGATTATGGACGCGGATATTCTCTAATGGACGACGGCTGGATTATGAATGACGGACTAGACGCTTGTAATTAAATGTATCCCCACAGGTTTCGCAGGTGTACTGGGCAGTAGCGTCGCTAGCTGGCGATCTATTTTTAGCACAACCGATTCAATCTGTTGCAAACATGCTCCAAGAGTTCTGAGTTCATACACACACACACACACGCACGTACCTGTGGTGCACCCGCACCCTGGTGTAGCCTATACCTTTCGGGCTATAGGGTACAGGGTACAGGTAAGTGCGTGTGTATGTGTGTGTGTATGAACTCAGAACTCTTGGAGCATGTTTGAACCAGATTGAATCGGTTGTGCTAAAAATAGATCACCAGCTAGCGTGCTATAAAAGGAAAGCGGCCTGACATTTTCAGCAGACATTCGTTCAACCACTTACGACACGATGTCCACGTGCACCAATTGCTCCAAGTCCTTTACCCGCTTGCACAACTTACAACGCCATGAGTCTACCATCCACGACGCTACTGCCCAGTACACTTGCGAGACCTGTGGAGATACATTTAATCGCTTGGATAATTTACACCGTGAACCGTGTCTCCATGAGACATCCAGGCATCAATGTGTGGATTGTGGATAGCGCTTCAGACTACACAGCCAGTTGAGATCTCACCAACGTGTAATCCATGGGCATGCACGCTTGACGGTTGAGGAACCCGTGATGTTTGACCCCATCCATGAGTCTACTTTTCAAGGTGCTTTTGGCGAGTATACATGTCCGATCTGCAGAAAGTCATTTAATCGTGAGGATAATTTACGGCGACATCAACGGTCGGTCCATAAGGCACCCAGACATGAATGCCAGCATTGCAGTCGAGTCTTCAGACTTCACAGTCAGTTGATCCCCATCAATCCGAAAGACGTCCACAGTTTGTGTTCCATCCTTCAACATGACTTATGCTTATTCTGAGGGTCGGCTTCTGATTGGACAAGAGCAGTCTGAGATCAGCACAATGAACTTCTGAATACACGGACAATAGCATAAGTGAATTCTAAACACGCCCATAGCGGTTCCCCCAGCGTGAAATGTGCTGTGATGGAGGAGATAATAAAAGGATTGACCTGTAATCTTTGTTGTTGTTGCTCTCTTTTTGGACTAACCAATCAGAATAGTACTTATCACGGACTACACCCCGTAGAGCTACGTATAGGCGCGCATGTGTGACACGGTCTATAAAACAGGCCCTCTGGATCCCACACACCCATTCCTATTGTTGCAGAGCCATGAGGGAGACCCATTCCTACGCGACTCGCATTTTACAGCATGCACTCGTGGTTAATTCACTCATGGTATACAGAGCAGTGGTTCGATCCATGTTTGCAGCTGGCAACGACAACGAGGGGCGACGCCAGATCCTGAAAAAGTTCACAGAAGCGATCCTCGACAGAGTGGATTCGATGGAGAGGTGTGCTATCACCCACCACTACAGGACTATGACAGCCATCATTGATGCCCGGGTTATGGACCACGAGCGTTCACGGCGGTCCCAGCGACGGCTAGTTGGCCTTGCCATGGTGTTTGCCCTATTGACCCTAACGCTGTGGCAATGACAGCTCCGTCTTACAGCGACAGAAAAGAACGGCTCTTCAGACCCTCCATATCTTCCGAAAGAGAATCTGGGCCTGATAGAAGTCCGGGTTGATGGAACATTCGTGAACATCTGTGCACTTTTACTTCCGGGGACTTTTACATCCGTGTACATCCGGGTTCTTGTACATCTGGGGACTGTAGAACATCCGGGTGCTCCTATGTTGGCCTATAAGAGCCAGAATTTTACGGCATTCATCATTTCCAGATCCACAGCCGATATGTTCTCTTGCACAACTTGCTCGAAGCGCTTTCATCGCCTGGACAGTTTACGTTGTCACACACGTGCACACCACGCAGTACCCACGCATACATGTGCAGATTGTGATATAGTCTTTAAGCATCCCAGTCAATTGAGACGTCGCCAAAATGTCATACACGGATCACGCTCGCCACTCTCGAGACCGAATATTTCAGTTGCTATGAGAATGCATCTGAGAATGGAAGAATCCATGGAGGTCGATTCGCCGCCGCCAATTCAAGAGCCGATGGAAATTGATCCCAGTGTTGAATGGGAGAAGTAAGAGCTCCGAGCATCAGTATCATGGATTGCCCGAAGACCTTTGGGTTACACTGAACGAAGATCAAACTTTCTGAAATGGTGGCTTCTGATTGGTTGATAGGACGGTCACCTCCGCTCTTCTCTTCTACTCTAACTATAAATACGGAAACACGCATGTTAGATGTACATTTCTCACAACCTGTACCAGACCCGATCAAATGGAAAAGCCAGCCAATTCCAAGGCAGACGATCAATCGTTGAAGATTGACGAACAGGTGCCGGTTCCTGCTCGACTCCCCAAAAGAGTTACCAAAAGATACCCGCCCATAACTATGGAATTGACAGATGATTTCTTCAGTGTGGGTTACAGCTCAACCAGGGCAGAGCCCGGAGATTTCCGCTACCATCGCCAGCGATGCGTGACCTGCCTTGAAGGTGTACCCTTGGTCGGGTGTGATCTTTGCACGAGGAGAGAGGAGATTTTCCAGTGGGCGAAGTGAGAGCTTGCCACCAAAGGCCGTTTTTCCTTGTATAGAAAAATATGGCCGCAATTATCTCGAAAGAGAGACTTCTAACATATGTACAGACGGATGAATGAATGAGTGAGAATCATATTAGGTCACACCGAGCAAAGATGGAACTTTCTGAAACGGCGATTTCTGATTGGACAGCCGAGAATATATCTAACGGACAAGAACGAATATGACAGATGCAAATGGCGGCCTCTGATTTGACAAGAGGCTAATTGTATTGTAAACACACCCAACGCGGCTCCCCCAGCTTTGGTATAATGTACAGGATGGGATAATAAAATGATTGACCTGTCATCCTAGTTGTTGTTGTTCTCTCACCGATCTACATCATGCGACATTGTACAGAGTACATGTTCATTGAGAAAGAGAGAGAGAGAATTAAGGTTTAACGTCGCATTTCGCAATATTTTAGCTATATAGCGATATGGACTGAGAGTATGTACATGGATATGAACAGAGTATGTTCACATGGACGATGTAGAATGACATGCACAGAGTACATTTACATGGACAAGAAACATGTGTATTGAAAGCGTACATGTACATGAACAGATTACATGTACAGGCAAGTAGTACATGTACATTCACATAGTACATGTGCATGGATATGCACAGAATACATGGACATGCGCAGAGTACATGTACATTAAATACAGGGAAGATATTGTCTAATACAGGACCGATATGATATAATCCAGGACCGATATGGTATAATACAGCACGGATTCGGTATAATACTGGACAGATATGGTATAATACAGCACAGATATGGTATAATACATTTTGTTGCAAGTTTTTACATGTTACTGTCTGTACGTAGACATGTGACAAGTGCGCACCTGAGTGTACAGGACAGCGTTGCGCTGATTGATGGGAGTTCTTGTGGGCTGCGGGCTTATAAAAGTGGCGGCAGGTGGAAATGTTCAGCATTTTCTGATACGCAGCAGACATGTTCTCTTGTTCGACCTCCCTGAAGCCATTTACTCGCCCAGAAGATTTGCGACGGCACGAGTCCTCCATCCACAACGGCGCACGGTATACTTGTATAACTTGCGCACGGTCATTTAATCGGGAAGATGCTTTACTGCGCCACGAACGTTCACTCCACGAAGGCGCGATGGAACATTGTAATGAATGTTGTCAACTCTTCAAACGACCCAGTCAGTTAAGACGGCATCAGCGTTTGATTCATGATCCGTCACCACGGTATGAGCGACAACTTCCCACAAAAGAGGCACCCAAGACGGTCAGACCCAGTGAAGATGATCCCGGGGAGACGAATGCCATTGCTGATGCGATCACAGAGAGCCCGCCTATACCCACAGTTCAGAAGAGCCTAGATAGCCAGCCGGTCCCTAGCATTACTGTTTTGTGTCATACGCCTGACAACAACGAACATTTTCTGGAAGATGCGGTGGATGTTCCTAGCGATCTGTTACACGAAGACCATCCAGTGAGTGACATCTATCGGGGCCAGTGGTCCATGATACGGCACTGTTTCCACCGTCGTCGCCCTATTCAAGATATCTACAATTTCCGACTAACCGACTCCGCCCGTTTACGCCGCTACGTGGAAGCCATCTTCAATGACCAAGCTACGTCCTTCAACTTAGATCTGGCGTTTGGTTATGTGCTGCAGCATAAGGCGACAGACCAAGTCCGATACCTTTACCCGAGCAGTAACAGCCAAGTGTACGACCAACCGTTTACCATCATTAACCGGGCGTCGCTAGAGACGATGCTAAACCAAGTGGACCAATTGGATGTCTTGGAATGGGCCCAACAACAGCGCCCCAACACCAAGTGGATAGTGGAGATCAATGTTACGTTCTTCGTGACCAAATTACGGAATCTTTCCGTCGGATGAATGTATTCACCCATGCACTGATAGATACTCAGAATGCGCAAACAAGTATCTGAGGATATGTTGCCTCAACGGAATCCAGGCCTGTCCGATGACGATTAAATCAAACGGTTCAGAGCGAACATGGCCGAAGATAGAACTTTCTGAATTGGCGACTTCTGATTGAACAAGAGCAGCTGAGAATACATCTAACGGGCAAGAACGAGTATGACAGATGCAGTGCCAAATGGCTGCCTTTGATTGGACATGAGGGTGCCTGTATTGTAAACATACCCAACGCGGCTCCCCCAGCGTGGGTATGATATAACATTGGGGAGAATAAACTATATGAAAAAACATGTTGTTGTTGTTGTTCTCTCTTCTGTCATCTTTGTTGTTGTTGTTGTTCTCTCTCCGGTCAATATCATGACGTCAAGGTGTTATGCTAGAGCGTAACGACGGTCATTGACGGGCGTCACTGCATTTCGATGTATTGGTGTCTAGAAAAATGAGAGCTTTTGGGCTAAGTCACCAGGGCGTTGAAGCGTTGAGCTTGGCGTTGGCGGGCGTTGCTACAAGATGCCACTTCACACGACGCATTCGGACTAAGGATGATCCATCTCTACACCAAATACCTTCCTTCACCGCTGCAAAACGCCCACTTTGGCCAGTACTCGTACTGATTACGTCACCGATGACGTCACAGGTGGCGTGGACATCCCTCAAGTCGTGGTCTACACCCCGAGATCTACAAAATAACACCTCCCACGACACATTCGGACCATAGTGATTTAGTACCCCAAACACACCCCCACGCACCCCTAAGATGCCAGCTTTCTATACTACGACCAGACTGCGCATGCGCAGAATGATGAAACCCGACGATACATTAGTTCAGTCGGATGCTTCTCCACGATAGCTTCAAAATAAGACCCTCATACGACACCATCGGACCAATATTGGCCCACATCGACCGCAAAACGCCTATTTCCATACTACGGCCTGCCTGCGCATGCGCAGAAAGACGTTATTTCAATCCCACATCCACCCAGTCGGATGCTCCCTCACGACTGCTTCACATTGATACCTCATACGACTCCATCGGACCAATAGTGGTCCACCTAGATCCCAAAACGTTCCTTCCAATACCCTTTTCCCACAATTCCCTGTCTGCGCATGCGCCAAATGTTGAATACGGACGACACACTAGTCCAGGCGAATGCCCCCTCACGAGTGCTTCACATTGATACCTCACTCGACCCCATCGGCACAATAGGGACTCACCTAGATCCCAAAACGTCTATTTCCATACACTTTGTCTACTGCGCATGCGCAGAATGACGTCGATTCCACGTCTCACCCACCCCGTCGGATGCTCCTACACGAATGTTTCACATTGATACCTCATACGACTCAATAGGACCAATAGTGGCCCACCTAGAACCCAAAACGTTCCTTACAATGCCATTTTCACACAATTCCCTGTTTGCGCATGCGCAGAATGTTGACAACGGCCGAGACACTAGTTCAGGCGGATGCCCCCTCATATATGCTTCACATTGATACCTCAGAGCACTCCATCGGCCCCTTAGGAGCTCACCTAGATCCCAAAACGCCTATTTCCATACCCTTTGTCTACTGCGCATGCGCAGAATGCTGTCAGTTCCACGTTACACCCATCCCGTCGGATGCCCCCTCACATATGCTTCACATTGATACCTCATTCGACCCAATCGGACCGTTAGTGGCCCACCTAGACCCCAAAACGTCTATTTCCATACACTTTGTCTACTGCGTATGCGCAGAATGACGTCAGTTCCACGTCTCACCCATCCCAGTGGATGCGCCTTCACGAATGCTTCGCATTGATATCTCATACGACCCAATCGGACCATGCAGCGTATTTGAAGTCTGAGGACTACTTTTTCTTCGCGGAGGCAAACCACCTCACCGCCAGACCGCATCACCGCGGAGGAATACATGCCAACTAGAGACCGGAACTATATTGCACTTGACCTCCACGCGGCCTCATATATTTAATATGCAAATGTTCGAATCAGGAGAGATAACCAGGAATATGTCAAAATTCATCACGGGCATTAAGAGTTACCTCCCCATTGCATAACCACAACGCCACTTGTCGCCACCAAGAGTTACCTCCCCCGGCAAAATACGCGGTTAATCCCGTGGCCCTACTACTGACCTAACAATGCCAGGGGGCTCTGTACTGACTGACAACCGATTTTAGAGACTGCTATTAAGGGTGTTCGCTGGAGGTAAATCAAAGTAAATAAGTTTTTGAATAATGTGTGTTGTGTGTTGTTGCATTCATAATTGTGTAATATGAGGAAAAAACAAAGAAAAAAATACAGGTAGGTGTGCATTTTTAGCTGTAGGCAACGTTAAGTGGACTGACCCGTGCTCAATTTGATAACCCAGAAAACATAGGGAATAGTCCTAGTTTTGAAGCATATTCATGACAAATTCATATAAATAGAATTTAACTTTTTCTTATATTCTAACTGTTTGCAGATACTCACAATGTCTATCAAAATTTATCAAATTGGATGGAGGTTGCTATGCCAATTCTCGGCTAGAAGACTTTTAAAGGAAATCACTATCTCTGAACATAGGAAAAGGAGATAACCCAATAGGAAAAACAGGCAAAAATGGCTGCCAAAGCCAAAATCCACCAGCGGACATTCTTAAGAGGAAACTACAAAGCAGAGTTGGCATTCATCATTTGGCACATCTTAACAACCTACCAGACGACACAATTAGCTCCACCTTACGTCGCCAGGGGGCGCTCTTCTCAGTCGCAGCCTGAACATGTAGTTCTGTACCCGGAGCTATCCATCAACTAGACAGATGACCAAGGTGCTCCAATTTATCTACGAAGTTGTTCCTCTTGCGCAGATGATACAGGAGTCCCAAATGATTTCAGGGTCATTCACAGGAATGTAAATGACTTTGAGTAACCCAAAACGGATGTCACTATTGCGCTCGTAGATGACTTGGGTACTCTAATTACTTCAAGGTGATCGTTTACATATACGCTAATAATACCAGTACTCCTAGTAATCTCAAGTCTATCCACCCAATAAGTATATGAATGAGTTGCTTCAAATTTCCTGCGAACATTTTTCCGTGGCGCAGATGATTTAGGAGTACGACCTAATTTCAAGTCCATTCACATGAATGCAGATGTTGTTCCTAGGAAGTAGGTTACCAATTGTCCGGTAGTCAGTGAGTGAGTGGATGAGTGAGTCCATCCGAATCCTTTCGTCGGCAAAATAAGGAGAACCGTTGACATTAAAACCTTGATTTTTTGCATGAAGGTGCTATAGGGGACTGTTACCAGCAAGTTCTGAGCTGACCTACTTTTGATGAAAATTCCTGGTGATTTTTGATGAAAATCACTGGTGATTCTTAATATAGGCAGGATTTCAACTTGGGGCGGGGGGGGGGGGAGGGATTTCCAAGAGTTCAGTGCGCGTCGGAGTCCTAATAATGCCTATTCTACTTCGTAGGTCCTGTGACGTTAGTTACACTGCCATGTGACTATTATACGAATGTCATTATTGCATACGTACAGTCTCAAAATGATTAAGAGATTTCTCCTGAAATTCAGGTCATAAATCCACAACTCAATTTTCAGAGACAATTTCCTGAATTTCAGTGACTTCATCATTTAATTCCTGAGATATGTCCTGAATTTCAGTGACTTCATCATTTAATTCCTGGAATATGTCCTGAATTTCAGTGACTTCATCATTTAATTCCTGAAATATGTCCTGAATTTCAGGCTAAAATTCCTGAAAATTGAGTTGTGGATGTATGGCCTGAATCTCAGGAGAAATCTCTTAATCATTTTGAGAATGTAATGGTTTAGGTGCCCAAACTCTTCAAGGTGATTGTTGTATGTATATATATTTTAATCATAACATTTAGATAACTCAAGTGCTCGAAACTATCTCCGCAGTTATTGTCTCATGAGCCGACAACATTGGTGGCCCAAATGACGTGAAATCTATTTCGGGAATTTGGAACCCAAATGAATTTAGATGCCATTCTCATGCTATGCACTGTACCACGCAGATGACTCTGGTGCTCCAAACCTTTCCGAGGTGATCATATACATGATTAATAACAGATATTTCGATGACCAAGTTGATTCAAATGATCTTCAAAAGTTGGATCGCATAGAGAGATGACATAGTTGACCATTCCAAGGTTATTCTCTCGTGTGCAGATGACTTTGTTGGTCCTCATGCCTTCAAGGTTTTGCATACGCAGAGGATTCACTGATGATTAAATTATCTTGTAACTGACTCTGATGTGACAGTTTGTAGTTTTAACGCGTTTTGTCATAAATTTTGCATCTCACCAAATTCACCCCAGGAATAAGCGACACAATTAGGGTCGATAACCTACTGATGTTATAGTCAACTCAAACCGTATAACTTCAAGCAGACAGGCCGAAAGCATGGCTCTTTGTACATGAAACTTGAAACTTTATTTTTCACTCTGGTCACTTTACACAGCGACATAAGAGGTAAATATGTACATATTTCTTATGGCATACATTGGTGGATATAACAATGAAAACAATTTGTTTTTAACGGTATTCTTAATCATTACATATTGTACTATATTAACACATTTCTAATCTAAATTGTTCATATTTACACTTCTTTTGATATATTTATTGGAATAATATAAAATTCATATATTCATTGGTTACTCTGTTCAATTATTAATTTCCTAGAGCATCCATTTGCTGGTGGAGAATTAGTAGTCTATTCACAAAAATATAAATATTTAGACAGAGGCCGTCACTTGCATCTACGACCGGTCTGGTGGAAACCAAATGTTTTCTTTGTTAAATTGTATATTAATTTTCCTGGTTGATATTAATAATTCGTACAGCCAGTGGAAGTGTAGTGGCAGTGGCAGTTTTTATTGGATATCCCCCGACTATAGCACCAGTGGAATATTCCACAACATAGCAAGGAATATTCCATACCATGCTAAGGGATATGACATACCATGCTATGAAATGAATTCAAGGAATATTCCGCTGATGCTTTGTTTCCTTTCCGTAAACAGCTATATAGACAACTTGAACATTTGTATGGCTTTGCACCAGTATGTCTTCTCTCCTGTAACATTAGTTGACCTTTAACTGGTGAGCTGTTTTGGCAAAGTAGGGATTTATATGTTTTGTCACCAGATTGTGTCCTGTCGTGTCTCCTCAGAAGTTTTTTCTGTGAACAACTTTACGGACAGAGTAGGCAATGATATGGATTTTCGCCAGTATCTGTCTATGTTGATTTAAATTTCCTTTGTCGGGAAAGCTGTGGAGACAGAGTAGACAATTGTATGGCTTTTGTTCGGTAGGTCTCTTCTCAGGTTTCCTTTCTGTGAGCAGCTATATCGGCAGAGCGAAACATGTGTATGATTCCTCACCAATATGAGTCTTTCGTGTGACTACTCAGGTCTACTTTCTGTATAAAGCTCTATGGAAAGAGTAGGCATTTGTGTGGTTTTTCACTGGTATGTGTTCTAATGTGTCTATTCAACTGCCCCTCTGTAATGGATATGTATGGAGAGATTAATCACATATTATGCTTTACACCAGTATGTGTTTTATCATGCTTCTTTAGGTTTCCTTTCTGTATACAGCTATAAGGGCAGAATGAACATTTGTATGGCTTTACTCCAGAATGTGTTCTTTCGTGTTTCTTGAGGTTTCCCTTCTGTATACAGCTATACTGACAGAGTGAACATTTGAAAGGCTTTAAACCACTATGCGTTTTGTCATGTTTCTTTAGGTTTCCTTTCTGTATACAGCTATATGGACAAAGTGAACATTTGTAAGGTCTTACACCAGTATGCGTTCTTTCGTGTTTCTTTAGGTTTCCTTTCTGCTTACACCTAAATGAACATAATGAGCATTGGTATGGTTTTTCACCAGAATGTGTTCTTTCATGTTCTCTTAGGCTTCCTTTCTGTACACAGCTAAATTGACATTGCGAGCATGTGTATGGCTTTACACCAATATGTGTTCTTCCATGCCTTTTTAGGTTTCCTTTCTGTATAGTGCTATATGAACAGAGTGAGCATTTGTATGGCTTTACTCCAGCATGTGTTCTTTCGTGTTCTCTTAGGTTTCCTTTCTGTATACAGCTAAATTGACATTGCGAGCATTTGTATGGCTTTACACTAATATGTGTTCTTTCATGCCTCTTTAGGTTCTCTTTCTGTAAAGTGCTATATGAACAGAGTGAGCAATCGTATGGCTTTACTAAAGTATGTGTTCTTTCGTGTTTCCCTAGGCTTCGTTTCTGTACACAGCTAAATTGACAATGCGAGCATTTGTATGGTTTTACACTAATATGTGTTCTTTCATGCCTCTTCAGTTTCCCTTTCTGCAAAGTGCTATACGGACAGAGTGAGCATTTGTATAGATTTACTCCTGTATCTGTTCTTTCATTTATGTTTATAGCCGCTTCATGAACAGCTGTGTTCTCACAACTATGAGTCATTTCGTAGATCTTTAGTTCACTGTTCGAAATACAGCTATACGAACAGAAAGAACATTTTTCACGTTTGTCCAGAGCATCTTTGCTTTCTTGAATTTGCATCCTTAAATCATCCTTGTCTGTTTCCACATGACTAAGTCTTCGGGAATCATTTGTTCGTCCATTAGTTTGACTTCTTTTCAAGTCAACCCGGTACAAGGTCACGGGAACGGGTCTGTTGGGCAACCTGTCCTTCAATCGAATCCGTTCGCTATCCAAGTAAGTCCTGATTGAAAGCTGAAATAAAGAACACAGACCACTGATAATTTACTCTTCAAGCACTCCTTCTTCAGAAGTTTACATGATTCAGTCAATACGGATATCGTGAATATACAATGTGTGATTACGTAAATATGCAGTGTTTATATCAAACTCAGCACATCTGATATTCTACACATGAACTTAATTTGGCTCCCACCTTAGACAACGATGACGACGTCATCAAGCAGGAGTTATTTCCCTTTAGGATGCTGTGCACAGTTTCGTTTTCAAATCGAGGGGGGAATCCCAATCCTTCAGGGGCCACAGAGCGGAATTACCCCCAGAACTGGATTACCGGCCCCCAGAACTTAACTGTACAACTGAAAATGCCATGTTTTAGATTGCACTGACACAAGTTCATTCTAAATGAATTTAGAACGAGACATCCTGAAGGATCTTGGCGCCCACCATTGTCCGATAATTGTAAGCTAATGACAAGAGGATCTTTTTGTCCATTGTTACTAAGACGATTGAGTTGTAACTTTGTTTACAGAAAAAGCGAAAAAGCGAAAAAGATCGGAAAAGGGACACTGAAAAACACCAAGATATAATCTTTCTAAGTTTCAGGAGTTTCAAGATTTCTAGAAACTGTACTCTTGTCGGTTGTTATAGTACAAGAGAAATGAGCAAAGTTAGTCTGAAAGTGAATGTACATGTACGGAGGATCCTTCGTCTTCGTTTTGTAGTATGTTTATTTTTTTATTTTTTTTTTTGCACGTGTCATCATTGGATACTGGGAGCGAAGAAAAATCTCTTTGACACTTTGGCATACTTAAGATTTTATAACTAGGAACGAATGCTAATTCTGTTCTGTTTACTGGACTAGTTTGAGATATCTCTTTTAAGATACCATGCTCGAAAATAGTAAGATGGTACAATACTTAATACTGAAGGGATCCGGTCCGCGCAGTAATGTTGAAACTTCAAATTTGAAAGTGTCTGAATCCTGATTATTTCCCTTGAATCGAAACATGCAGTAGTTTACAGTTGTCGAGTTGTGACATTGTGTCACAAGGGTGACGTCCCTTCATGTAGCTGACCCGCCGATTTAATTTTAATTCCGAATTATTTGAACTCCTTGATATAGAAGGTGAAGATATGGATATTCTCTATAGTCAATATATAGAATATGCCCCATCGTTTGATCCGCCGACTCTTGTGATGCAACGTCACAACTCGGGAATACCGTATTAATTGGATTTTCGAATCGGACCAAAAAAGGTATCTTGCACAACTAGATACCTGTGGGACCTGTGTACCAAATTTCAGAAAGATCCATGAAATATTTCCTGAGAATTCACGATAACAATGTTTCAAGGGGAAATTCAAGATGGCCACCTGACAGCCATATTGGATTTTCGAATCGGACCAAAAAAGGTATCTTGCACAACTGGGCCACAAGGGAAATCTGTGTACCAAATTTGAAGAAGATCCATGCAGTACTTCATGAGAAATCACGATAACAAAGTTTCATTGGGAAATACAAGATGGGCGCCTGGTGGCCATATTGGATTTTCGAATCGGACCAGAAAAGGTATCTTGCACAACTAGGCGACAAAGGGAACCTGTGTACCAAATTTGATAAAGATCCATGACGTAGTTCTTGAGAAATCGCAATAACAAAGTTTCATGGGGAAATCCAAGATGGCCACCTGATGGACATATTGGATTTTGGAATCGGACCAGAAAAGGTATGTTGCACAACTGAACCACAAGGGCAACCTGTCTACCAAATTTGAGAACGATCCAGGCAGTACTTCCTGTGAAAGCACGATAACAAAGTTTCATGGAGAAATCTAAGATGGCCGCCTGGTGGCCATATTGGATTTTCAATTTGAACCGAAAAAGGTATCTTGCACAACTAGATCATAAGGTGAACCTGTGTACCAAATTTGAGAAAGATCCATGCAGTACTTCCTGAGAAATGACGATAACGAAGTTTCATGGGGCAATCCAAGATGGCTGCCCGGTGGCCATATTGGATTTTCGAATCGGCCCAGAAAAGGAATCTTGCACAACTAGACCCCAAGGGGAACCTGTGTACCAAATTTGAGAAAGATCCATGCAGTACTTCCTGAGAAATGACGATAAAGTTTCATGTGGAAATCCAAGATGGCTGCCTGGTGGCCATATTGGTTTTTCGAATCGGACCAGAAAAGGTATCTTGCACAACTAGGCCCCAAGGCGAACCTGTGTACCAAATTTGAGAAAGATCCAAACCGTAGTTTCTGAGAAATCATGATAAAAATCGACCATAGAGGTCCATGTCCCCCGCTAGCAGCACCAGTTATGGTGGATTACATCCACCATAACTGGCGCTGCTGCTGCGGGGGCCATGGACCTCTATGGTCGATTTTTTGGGGTCGATATCTCATATCATTGATAACGGTATGATTTGAAAATGGAGATATCGCTGATGAGCTTAACATAAATGTAATACAGCAGATGGCACCCATATTGGATTATGCACATCCATAAAACATAATACATGACTGTCCGAGTGTCCTCTCACTAAGGTCAAGGGACACCCCAAGTATGAAGTAGATCAGTTGAATCGTACTCCAGCTATTGTCCGAACAAGATCAAACTGCTTACAATCCAATATGGCTGACGGCGGCCATATTAGATTACGCACATTGCTGAAAAACAATCCCAACTGTCCTCTCACCAATGTCAAGGCACACCCCAAATTTGAAGTTGATCGATTAAATCGTTCACGAGTTATTGTCCGGACAAGAAAATCTAAGATCCAACTACTTATAATCCAATATGGCTGACGGTGGCCATATTGGATTATGCACATCGCTGAAAAAAAATCCAAACCGTCCTCTCACCGATGTCAAGGCACTCCCCAAGTTTGAAGTAGATCAGTTGAATCGTACTCCAGTTATTGTCCGGACAAGATCAAACTGCTTAAAATCCAATGAAATCCAGTATGGCTGATGGTGGCCATATTGGATCAAGCACGTCCTTGAAAAACAATCCTAATCCTCCTCTCAACAATGTCAAGGTACTCCCCACATATGAAGTAGATCGGTTGAATCGTTCTCGAGTTGTTGTCCGGACAAGATCCAACTGCTTATAATCCAATATGGCTGACGGCGGCCATATTAGATTACGCACATTGCTGAAAAACAATCACAACCGTCCTCTCACCAATGTCAAGGCACACACAAAGTTTGAAGTTGATCGGTTAAATCGTTCATGAGTTATTGTCCGGACAAGAAAATCTAAGATCGAACTGCTTATAATCCAAAATGGCTGACGGCGGCCATATTTGATTACGCACATTGCTGAAAAACAATCCCAACCATCCTCTCACCAATGTCAAGGCACACCCCAAGTTTGAAGTTGATCGGTTAAATCGTTCACGAGTTATTGTCCGGACAAGAAAATCTAAGATCGAACTGCTTATAATCCAAAATGGCTGACGGCGGCCATATTTGATTACGCACATTGCTGAAAAACAATCCCAACCGTCCTCTCACCAATGTCAAGGCACACCCCAAGTTTGAAGTTGATCGGTTAAATCGTTCACGAGTTATTGTCCGGACAAGAAAATCTAAGATCGAACTGCTTATAATCCAAAATGGCTGACGGCGGCCATATTTGATTACGCACATTGCTGAAAAACAATCCCAACCGTCCTCTCACCAATGTCAAGGCACACACCAAGTTTGAAGTTGATCGGTTAAATCGTTCACGAGTTATTGTCCGGACAAGAAAATCTAAGATCGTACTGCTTATAATCCAAAATGGCTGACGGCGGCCATATTGGATTACGCACATTGCTGAAAAACAATCCCAACCGTCCTCTCGCCAATGTCAAGGCACACCCCAAGTTTGAAGTTGATCGGTTAAATCGTTCACGAGTTATTGTCCGGACAAGAAAATCTTACGGAATTACGGAATTACGGAATCACGGAATTACGGAATTACGGAATTACGGACACCGGTGTTTCTAAGTCCCCCCCCTACTAAGTAGCGGGGGACAACAAGGTTCCATGGGGAAATCCAAGTTGGCCGCCTTGTGGCCATATTGGATTTTCGATTCGGACCGAAAAAGGTATCCTGCACAACTAGGCCCCAAGGGGAACCTGTGTATCAAAATTGAGAAAGATCAATGCAGTAGTTCCTGAGATATCGTGATAAAGTTTCATGGGGGGAAATACAAGATGGCCGCCTGGTGGCCATATTGGATTTTCGAATCAGACCAGAAAAGGTATCCTGCACAACTAGGCCCCATGGCGAACCTGTGTACCAAATTTGAGAAAGATCCATGCAGTAGTTCCTGAGAAATCAAGCTAACAAGGTTTCATGGGGAAATCCAAGATGGCCGCCTTGTGGCCATATTGGATTTTCGATTCGGACCGAAAAGGGTATCTTGCAAAACTAGACCCTAAGGAGAGGCTGTGTGCCAAATTTGAGAAAGATCCATGCAGTACTGAGACATGACGATAAATAAGTTTCATGGGGAAATCCAAGATGGCCGCCTGGTGGCCATATTGGATTTCCGAATCGGACCAGAAAAGGTATCTTGAACAACTAGACCCGAAGGGGAACCTGTGTATCAAATTTGAAAAAAGATCCATGAAGTAGTTCCTGAGAAATCGCGGTAACAAGGTTTCATGGGGAAATCCAAGATGGCTGCCTGGTGGCCATATTGGATTTTCGAATCGGACCAGAAAAGGTATCTTGCTCAACTAGACCCCATGTGGGACCTGTGTACCAAATTTGAGAAAGATCCATGCAATAGTTTCTGAGAAAACGCGATAACAAGGTTTCATGGGGAAATCCAAGATGGCTGCCTGGTGGCCATATTGGATTTTCGAATCGGACCAGAAAAGGTATCTTGCACAACTAGATCATAAGGTGAACCTGTGTACCAAATTTGAGAAAGATCCATGCAGTATTTCCTGAGAAATGACGATAAAGTTTCATGGGGAAATCCAAGATGGCTGCCTGGTGGCCATATTGGTTTTTCGAATCGGACCAGAAAAGGTATCTTGCACAACTAGACCCCAAGGCGAACCTGTGTACCAAATTTGAGAAAGATCCATGCAGTAGTTTCTGAGAAATCACGATAACAAGGTTCCATGGGGAAATCCAAGGTGGGCGCCTTGTGGCCATATTTGATTTTTCAATTCGGACCGAAAAAGGTATCCTGCACAACCAGACCCCAAGAGGAACCTGTGTATCAAAATTGAGAAAGATCAATGCAGTAGTTCCTGAGAAATCGTGATAAAGTTTCATGGGGGGAAATACAAGATGGCCGCCTGTTGGCCATATTGGATTTTCGAATCAGACCAGAAAAGGTATCTTGCACAACTAGACCCCAAGGCGAACCTGTGTACCAAATTTGAGAAAGATCCATGCAGTAGTTCCTGAGAAATCGCGATAACAAGGTTTCATGGGGAAATCCAAGATGGCCGCCTTGTGGCCATATTGGATTTTCGATTCGGACCGAAAAAGGTATCTTGCAAAACTAGACCCTAAGGAGAATCTGTGTACCAAATCTGAGAAAGATCCATGCAGTACTGAGAAATGACGATAACTAAGTTTCCTGGAGAAATCCAAGATGGCTGCCTGGTGGCCATATTGGATTTTCGAATCGGACCAGAAAAGGTTTCTTGCACAACTAGACCCCAAGGGGAACCTGTGTACCAAATTTGAAAAAGATCCATGAAGTAGTTCCTGAGAAAACGCGATAACAAGGTTTCATGGGGAAATCAAAGATGGCTGCCTGATGGCCATACTGTATTTCGAATCGGACTCAACTAGACCCCATGTGGGACCTGTGTACCAGATTTGAGAAAGATCCATGCAGTAGTTCCTGAGAAAACGCGATAACAAGGTTTCATGGGGAAATCCAAGATGGCTGCCTGGTGGCCATATTGGATTTTCGAATCGGACCAGAAAAGGTTTCCTGCACAACTAGACCCCAAGGGGAACCTGTGTACCAAATTTAAAAAAAGATCCATGCAGTAGTTCCTGAGAAATCGCGGTAACAATGTTTCATGGGGAAATCCAAGATGGCTGCCTGGTGGCCATATTGGATTTTCGAATCCGACCAGAAAAGGTTTCTTGCACAACTAGACCCCAAGGGGAACCTGTGTACCAAATTTGAAAATGATCCATGCAGTAGTTCCTGAGAAATCGCGGTAACAAGGTTTCACGGGGAAATCCAAGATGGCTGCCTGGTGGCCATATTGGATTTTCGAATCGGACCAGAAAAGGTTTCTTGCACAACTAGACCCCAAGGGGAACCTGTGTACCAAATTTGAAAAAGATCCATGAAGTAGTTCCTGAGAAATCGCGGTAACAAAAATTGTTTACGGACGGACGACGGACGACGGACCACGGACGAAAAGTGATTTGAACAGCCCACCATCTGGTGATGGTGGGCTAAAGAAAATCATCAACTGTCTTGAAGAAAATTTGAGGTCATGCATTTTTGAATGAGATTCTTACTTTGGCTCCGGCCATCTTTGCAGTTGAGACAGGAGTCAAGAAATACAGAAAACAAGCTGACGACGGTTACTTTTTGGAAGCTAGTGGAGTCACTTGACGAGTCGTATTAGATATAAACATCTCATTTGTGTACCGATACTTCAGAGAAGTTGCTGTATTTTTGTCGAAAATCAGCTCATTCGTGGAAAGGTTCATGATATAGATATAATTATTCTGATATGTAAAATATGAATATGTTGTGTGTTTAGCACAGTATCTGAGCCAGCGAGACACCAACTAGGTCTATACACAACAAGATTACAAGAATTTACACCTCAATGCATCCTTAATGCCTCTTCTGGCGTCATATTTCGTCTTTGCTGACAAGAGACGTCAACGAGGGGAGATAATGATGTCGCGAAAATTAGAAAAATATGGGGATAAGGTCACTAAGATAATTTACAGAAACACGTAGATTGCAGAACTGACCTCCACTTTTTATTCATAAAGAATAAGATCACATGGCCAGGAAATGTTTTAAATATCAGCATAGGTAACCAACAGATTTTTTTGTGTGTTTTGGAGATAATTTCACAGAAGCAATTTCTAACGCGTCATACAGGTCAGTAAATTGTAAAAGTTATTTGAAAAGAACGCATAAATCTTCAACTTTTCGGTATTTCTATGATCCAATGAAGTTTTTCTACAAAATCAAAAAGTACCTATGGACAGGTATCAGTAAAATGAGTATGCTTTGAATTCAGTGTTTTGTTGTGCAGAGAATTCGTGATTTCGGTAAAACCGACAGGCATTTTGATGTTGGCGCGTATGTACAAAAATAATCAATATCAAAAATCATCCATTTTTGTGTACGTTTCTCTACTGATCAAGACCACAGCTATCAGCAAATCTAGAGTTGGACACGGTCCCGGACGACGTTTCGAGGCGGAGACCACCTTAACACAGTATATCAATTCGAAGAATATATACAGCTCATTCTCAACTCAAAAGGTGCAGGTTCATCTGCTGGTAAAACAGTGATGACATTCCATCCAGGTTAAATGATGCATCTATCAGCCAACTTCGGGGAATTCGAATATTACTGTACAGTTCTTGGAATGGTTGAAACAAAAATGATGATAAATAATACAAGCCCAACGAAAGTACACTATTCGCCAACATAGCGCTCTAAAAATTATATGACGCGACATAACGCCATGTGATATCACCATGAAAATATCACTTGTTCTTGTATCGTTCTCTACAATGAACATATCGCTGAAATCCAGCTAATCGCCGGAATCCAGCTGATACTCACGTACTATCTCATTTCAAGCTATGTGTTGATCCACTATCATGTAATACAAAGAACAAGACTTTCTCCAATGTAACTGTTTCAATCATAAACATTCAGGACTTACTTTTGTAAATGGTTCCTGCTTAGTTCCATCGTCTAATACTGGCTGGTCAACATTGTCATACTGAGCCGTTGGTTCCATCTCCACTGTCGTGAATGTTACCCCAGAGTGGCTTGTTACATCACCGTGTTCACTCTTAGTTTCCAGTTCATTTTTGACAGAAACGTTTTCAGAAGGTTGGTTTAACTCTCCAAACTGTGTCACTGATGGTGTCTCTTGGTCAGCTGTCTCCACTTTTATAGTTATATCTTCCATTTCCGCTCAAGTTAGATATTCAGATAACTCGATCCAACTGGAAATAAACAGAATTTACAGTTATCAATGGTTAAGGGACTATATACCGGTCAGCTGTCTCCACTTTTATAGTTATATCTTCCATTTCCGCTCAAGTTAGATATTCAGACAACTCGATCCAACTGAAAATAAACAGAATTTACAGTTATCAATGGTTAAGGGACTATATCATTGTTGATCATTGTTGATGATGGAACTTCTTCTTTAAACTGTAACCATGGTAACTGTGGTACTTGTGTGAATACAAATGCACGTCATGATCAAGATAACGAAGTGAATAATAAAACGTAATAAATTTTACCCCAATATTTCACTTGTATTCCGTCTCGAAGGATTCAAACGCCGCTTTCTGTAGTGGGTGAGAAGCCTTCACTACCCCTTTTGACGTCAGAGATGACGTTAACGACGGCATAGATCTTGCACAGTCAGCGGAACGTCGTTGTTGCTGTTGTTGTAGCTTATGTAGTAGTCCGACACGCAGCCCCTACAAGATATTTTATAATACCGATTTCTATTGAATGTAGGGTCCGACAGTTTAACCGGTAAAATCTTCTAGCTGCTGGACCGTCCCCGAACGCGGATAATGTAGTGGTAGTGATTTTTCATTGGCTCCGAAATACAGGCTTTTACACAATTTATTGGAGACTGCTAATGCCAACACCGGGAAAGGGGGAGGGGGAGTGGAGAGGTAGGTTTAATGTCACACTCAAGGTTTAAACATGGCGGAAATTTTTCTTCTCGGTTCAGGAAAGCTGTAAGAATGCTCAAATAAACTATCCACGGAAAGTTTAGAACGGAGTTGAGAAAATGGCGTAACGTTTATTGAGTTGACTGCCGGACATTGGGCAACTAAGTCGATTTTGCTGGTTAAACGGGCAGACCCTACATACAGTAGAAATCAGTATTATAAAATGTCTCGTATATAGTCCAGAAATGGCTGTAGTCTCGAATGGATGTGTAATCGAATACAAGAACAGGCACGCCCACCTACACAGCAAAGGTTCTATAGCTTTCTTGTATATGACTGCGTGTCGGACTACTTATGTAGGAACATGTGACACAAAAGTTTGCAGAGAACTTGACACAGAGTACATTCAGCAATCCGGTTTGGTTGCCAATGTTACAGTTCTAAACAAAAAGTTACGAAGTTTAAACGCAGAAGTCTTGCGGATGCAGCAGAGAACCGGCCAATCACTAAATTTCGCTCGCCACAACAAATAAAAAAAATCGTCGCGCGTTGAACACGTCTTCTTACAGATCGAAGACTTATTACTGGAATGGAATGGGACTCCGGGAATAACATGTTATATCTTTCTATATTCTTCCACGAAAAGAGCTTGGGTTTAGTACGATAGGGGTTTTATTCTATACCTTTAGTTGACGAGAGAGAGAAAGGGAGAATGAAGTATGTTTCTGGAAATATATAGGCAGTAAGCGCATGTTAGAATTTACTATGACACGTTTTTCACACCTTACGGTCGTATCAAACCTCTTCAGTTCTCATAAGATATGTTAGCAGAGCTATTACATCATTTGCTTCTTGCTATTCGTATCTAATTCCGCTTTTGCGGTGCTGAGGGCCGTGTGGACATTCCAGTCATGGTGTCCACACGAACAGCTACAATAAATGCGTGGCTGAGATACAGAACATGACAGGAGCCACTATCGATCCTGCAATGCCTTTACGAGAGAAGTGGTACAAATCATGAGAATTTCTGTCAGCGAGGTCACGTGACATATTTTCACACACCAATTTTAAAGGAAGACACCGCTAGGGTCGCGTTTTGAAACAGTACCTAGGATAAACGGCCTTTTCGGATATTGTTTACCTCAGTGATCAAATATGAAAGGAATTGCAATCTAAGTGGATCACTTCCCAGACCAAGTGCGAACTGAATATCGCTAAATGTTATTTATTGTGTTCAGAATTATGTAACACATTTCTTCTGTGATTCAAAATATCGTTGATTATGTTTTCGAACATTCCTCGAGGGTACGGTATTAGTTAGCAAATGGGCGACGAGGTTCTTTCGTCATACGAAACATTCCGGTTAATCGATTTGTCAGTGATGTAAGTCTGGCGGGCCTCAACAAGTACAAAAGACATCAGTCAGATACAAACTTCGAGAGCTCAAACATTTTGGCCGTGTAGCTTATCATTCTGGGGTCATTTTGAGCGCATCTGTATAATCCCTAAATAAAGGATCATGTGTAAATTCAAATGGCGTTCGTGTGAATATACCAGTGATGTTTCCATCAATATCGAATACAAGAGCATTCCTGGCGACGAGGTTGATGCTATTTTTTTCAAAATGTTTGCTTTTCCGTGGATAAGAGGGAGCATGAAGTATTTTATTTCGCATTGGATTATCATTTACTAATTTATTCATGCAGATGAATCGCCCGAAAAAGCCTGTCTTAGTTTGTTTGTACCTACTTTCCACTCGGGAACCAGCCTGGGGAGTTACCTCCCCTCAGCCGTATTGTTGTTTATAGCGGCAACAATGTGTGTATGTTGATTGTATTTCTGTATTACTTTGTCCAAGATTCAGAGAATACAATTCACTTTAATTCAGTTCTGATTAATGTGACGTCATCATTGTGATATAATCAGTGTGATAATCACGGATTTTTGTTCTTACCCTTTCTGATACTGGTATATATTGACCCGAGGTGGGAAGTTTCACCCCCTGTTCTCAGGAATAATTGAAATACTTGGGCGAGCGAAGGGTGGAGTGAACCGTCTACATCAATGCGCCACCGGCGAGGCCGGTGAACCACTTCAAGAATACCGGACACCCGTTTAGATTTGGTCGATTAAATTCAATCGCTAAACCTAAAAATCACGTCCTCGTTGAAACCAAAGGCATCCTAAATACTAAATACCCCTGGTACACATGGTAATGAATCATGTTCATGAATTAAGCCACTGTATAGTTCAGACAATCAGCAAAGTGACATCCTGTGTATATTGATCAATGAGATGAATAACGCCCATAGCATCTTATCATGTGACAGCATCCCGCGTGACAGATTTCCTAGCCAACATGTTACATCTGAGACGAGTTCATTT
This sequence comes from Hanleya hanleyi, assembly GCA_036873755.1. Lineage (NCBI taxonomy): Eukaryota > Metazoa > Mollusca > Polyplacophora > Lepidopleurida > Hanleyidae > Hanleya > Hanleya hanleyi. Next base: position 122,174 of record JAVTVY010052462.1, read on the forward strand.
TGTCCCCTGGCGCCAGTGGTGGAGCTTTCTGAATGGTGATACAGGTTCTCATTCCCAGATTCGTATACACCGAAAGTGGGCAAAATGCGGGCTGCTATGTAAGCTGGTCAAGGTTTCTTCTTCGGTTCAACAAAGAAACCATGACGTTGTGAAGATGATATATCATTGTTTGAAAAGTGACGATTCCGTGAATTCTAATGTGTACGGTTTATCACTCCTGACGAGCGAGTTGTGCATGTCTGTGGCAACAGGGCTTTTTAATCCGATATATAGATTGTCAATGGCTTTCATCTCAGTTTCAATCTTGCAATCTAACGTTTAACGGATCTTTTGTATCTTTCACGTGTGTCCCAAATGTATCTTATTCTCGTCCCAGAAATTATGTTATTGAATTTTATTGCCTTAAACATAAAACAATTTGTGTGTTTAGAAAACAAATACATGTAAGAGTGAATGATTAAGTTCTGTCATACCAAGAAGCTGTGCCTACATTTTGTTGTGTTTTTTTGTATTTTTATTTTTCCCATCGTTTTTGTTTTTGTTTTTTTGGGCTCAATTTATTAGAAACCGCATAGGCTGTGTATAGCTAGTGTGAAGTTTTAAGCCGCGAAAACGAGCAAAAAGCTACGATCATAATTAACCCGTCACTGTGACACCATGTTCCATTTCGATTCCATATTTGAATTTCAGTTAAAATTTCAACTTTAATAGTAATGTTCAATTCCAAATTTCAAGTTCGATTTCCAATATCGAACTCCGAATTTTTCACATTTCAAATTGTTATTAAACCGTTCAATTCCAATTTAAAGTCAAACTTTTAATTACATACTAAATTGCAATATTCAATTCCAATTCAAATAGTGAGATAGATCCATTGAGAACAGACAATATATAATAGTATATATATATATAATATATAAGTATATTCCGATGTTTGATTATTTCCCACCACCCTCAATATTAATCCAGGAAAGGCGCGAACCCCAAATTGCTCTGGCATTTACTCAGCGTAGTTCATATCGACAGAGCCTTCAAAACATTAACAAGTAACAAAAACAAACTGAGACTTTGACAATATCCTTACAAATATATGGTCGATAACGTCAACGTTTCAGCTCCAAGCGAATGCTAATTTCTTGGCTTAATTTTATGCCATTTCCGGCATCTCAGACAACTCCTCCGGGAAGATGCCTAACAGACACTTACAATTTAAGCTGTTATAAATGACTTGGAGTCAGATCATACTACGTAAGCAATGCAGATGTTTTTTAAAAAGTTGTTCTCGTTCCATCCCCGTTCTCCCAAATACTTTGCCTGTCCCCTCCTTCCCTATCCCCTTTTCTAGGGGCCCTCGGTTCTCGAAATATCGCAGGGGTTCGATCCCTGCTGGTTCATGTATGAAAGTTTGCCAGTTACTTGCCGACTGGCCGGTCGTGGTTCTCTTCGGCTACTCCGCTTCCTCCACCATCCATACTGCAGGCTGTCATCATCATGAGTGAAATAACTTTGAGTGTGACATTAATCCAAATCATCCGACCTCCTCCCCTCACTGCCTCCCTCCTCCATTCTACGTTCAAACCCCATTGAAGGGTTAGTAATGAAAGGATAATTGTTGTAAAAATTGGTCCCAGGATATTATTTAGAGGAATGTTTCAACAAATGCTCTCGCCCTTAACATACAATAATGAAATGACAACTAATTTTCAAAAAGTAATGACTTGCAGATGTATTTAACCTTCATTATATTATATCAAAACTCAACACTGTATTTCTAACACTTTGGAAACTTGTACAAATAGTGTAGAGCCCCAATTCTCTGTTCGACAGAAACCTGTCTGAAGAGACTTTCGATTCTATGGCACGTGCGCTACAAGTATTTCTCCCAGATATGATCTACATGTATGCCTTTACATACCCATGTTTATAAAGTAACCAACACAAATTCACCTCAACAGCGAGTTATTTCTCTTGGTTTTTATGGAAAAGTTTCATGTGAGCACCGAGATTTTCCTTCCATGAGAATCCCCGTCCACATATCGAACACACGTGTGGCTTCACCTTCATATGAGTAGAGACATGGTCGTCAAGGTGACATTTACGTGCAAAAGTCTTACCGCACGTATCACACATGAACGGTCGCTTGTGGAATAAGTAGTGACGAGCTAGTGCCCCCGCAGTTTTGAAGGCTTTTCCGCAAGTCGTACAAGGATATGGTCGTTGCCCCGTATGAGTAAACATGTGACTTTCCAAACTCCCTAAAGTATGACATCTCCTTCCACATGTCGCACACTCGTAAGGTTTTTCCCCGGTGTGTTGCTGAATATGCTGGCGTAATCGAACCTTAGTAGGGAAGCTCTTACCACAATACTCGCACATATGGTTGTTTTGAAATGTGTGCATTCTCTTTATATGCAGTCCTAAGCTCTCTTTATTAGTGTATATTTTCAAACACATGCCACATTCGTGCTTAACCTGGTCTGTCGCTTCATCAGTATCCACCTCCTGTAGCCGTATACTCTTACCTCTCGCGACAGATCCCAAATGTGCAAAGCAGGCGTTTCTGTCCTCGGGTGCGTGAGTCTCAGAATGGATGTCAAGATGATAACGTTGGATAAATCCTGTCCCACAAACACCACACGTGTACGGGTCAGAGTCCGAGTGAAGTTTTTCGTGTTTCTCAAATGTTTCCTTTTGCTTGTAACCAATTCCACATCTGCTGCAACTCCAAAGACCTCCAGGAGGGAACTGGCCAGCTTGTTTACTTGCCTTTTTGGATTTTTTGGACTTCATGACTTTCTTGACAACCTTCTTCGATCCTTTGCTAGAAGTGCTTCTACACAAATCAGATTTTTTATCCAAATGCTTATTTTCCCAGTGAGCCACAATATGACAATATTTAACAAAACGCGCGGGACAGAGCTCGCAGAGGTAAGGGTCGGGGTCTCTGTGCAACTTCAAGTGTTTACCAAGATATTGCTTTGACCGGAATTTCACCTCACAAATTATACACTGGAAATGTTTTTTCTCCTTTTTCTGTGAAGTAGAAACCTGAGTAGAGATTTGTGCACAGTCTTCAGGCACAGGATTCGAAGTGTCACTACCCACATCTTGATCAGGATCCTGACCGGCGATCTTGTCGATCACTGACGCAGATTCATGACCGGCATCCTGGTACCCGTAAGCTAACGGAGATGTAACGTGACCGGCAGCGATCTTATCAATTACTCCTAGCACATTAGCCCATGCGTCCGTTTCTGCACTTTCTTCCGCTTTTTCTTGCGTAACCCTACCACCAGGCGTATCGGCACTAATCTGTGACACAGACGGCAAGTTCATCGCCGTGTCATCCACAGATGTATCCCTGCCCACGGGTAACGAATGGAGCTCTTCATAAATGGGTAGAATGTTTAAATTGCTAATACTATCCAGAGCACAATTCAGCTCTGGGTGGTTTCTTCTGTCAGAGAGTTCATTCACCATTTGATCTGCCATGGTGTATGTTAACTCTTTTTTAACGAAAGTTCGAAGCTCCTGATCACCCAAGACTTTATTGAAGCTGGAGACGCTACTCACGGTGTGGTTGCCTTCAGAGGCCCCAGATTCGCTCGCGATGGTAGTTTTAGTTGTACCCTGTTCTCCCACTGATGTCAGAAATTCTAACATCATGTCCTGCTCCATCCACGATAGTTCAGACTTGGAACTGGCCGAGTGTAGCGACTCTATTTCTGCATCCTCGGGAGAATTATGACTGACCATAGTTACCATGGTTACATCCTGCTCCTTAGTCAATCTCTTGATAGGCCTACATACATCATCGTCCCCATGTACATCACATGTCCCTTCAATATTCCGATACCCAGAGAGAAGATTCTCGTCAACATCATTGGCCTTGTCTTGTACATCTGGCAATGTCAATATTTGTCCCCTGTCTGAAGCCGTTTCTGGAAAAACATCTTCTGGTAGATCCTTTCTCCTCAGTTTACTAACATCAACGATTGGTGTAAGAAAAATCACCTGTTCTATCCTTCCATGTTCATTTGGCTCAAATCCTTGAAATCTGCTTGGCTCTGCAAAAGGAATCTTTGTGTGAATGACTTCAAACCCTGAACTAGATGATTCAGGCCCCTTTGTGGCATGTTTTGTAGGATTCCTGGCAACCGCTTTTGAAGATGTGGTCGGGAGGGTATACGTATGGTCTCCTAGAAAAGGGATATGTGGGACTTCACGGGTACACAGTGACACAATACTTTTGACAGGCCCTGTTGTGAAATTTGAGTCAAGATCAATATCAGCTTTTGAACTCGAAGTACATGCTTCTTCTGCGATACTAATCTGGGAACCAGGACTCTCTGCACTAGATTCATCACCTGACAAAGTACTTCGAGCTAGAGACTGAACACTGATCACTGTCAGATTCTGTCCCTCTGATGATGAAGTGAAAACTGTGTCGCAGTGTTCATCTGCAGAAGATGACGCTGAACCTTCAAACCCTGCTCTACTTCTCATTGTAAAGGAAATCTGACCCGATTTGGTATTGGATGGAGGAGAAGTGGACCAGGAAGACGTGCGTGGAATGACACGAGGCCTGTCCGCGACTGAACATGACGCTGCATCTGTGTTGGAGAGGATAGAATCAGTACATGTGGCTATATTAGCAGATGTTAGCTCCAAGGATCGAAGTTCAGTAGTTTTAGAGATGGATGGAAAATGACAACTGGACCAGGAAGATGAGGTTTTGGCGATCCTGGTTGCAGTACCTGCTTGGAGCTCTTGTATGTCTGGAGTTTGTTTGTCTTTTATTTCTGGTATCACCATGACTGGCATGGACGAGAATGGCCCCAGGTCAACAATATACGGATCCCCTGTACCTGTGCCTGGGTTAACAACTGGTTGGCTGATACTGGAAACCTGTGGAAACAATTTCAAGTGGAAAGATAATCTTGAGTAAGCTTTACTTTAATACGAGATTGAGACCTGTAACATTTAGTGTACGTCTGAAATGAAAGATTCTACATCCCTCTACTTTACAGGGATCCCCCGCTACTTCACTTCACCGTGACCAGAAATACCCCTTCCACTTCCCAATAACACCCCTCCACTTCACAGTGACCAGAAATACATATGGACGGACTGATCGTCAGATTTGTCCACCAGTCTGACGGTCTGTTAACTTTTGATTTGTTTTACTATATTCCCAGTTCCAGGTTTTGAACTAATACCAAAGTTTGGATACACCTCACACATATAACAAAGAAGAACTCCTTTCATGTCGAAGTCGAGGGTGATATTTTGATTCTGGAATTTAGGAGTGTAATTCACAGCACTCCTGAGCATTATTTAATGAAACGGAAAATGGTAGATGCTTACACTTTGTGATTCCAAGCTTGCAGAGATGTCTGTTTGTGTTGAAATACTATTGCTGTCAGGTAGGTCTGTCTGGGTTGAAACGAATCGCTTTTCTATGTATTTCTTTCCCAGGGAGATACAGCGTGAACAGATAAAGCAGACTTTGTCATAGTTCATTGTGGACATGCTATCTGAAGTTACAGGTTTCCCTCTACGGTCAGTTGTCATCTTTCTGTTGGTTTATCAGCTTTGCTCTGCTGTAATTAAGTTTCAGAACCTGAAAAGAATGAAGGTACATGAAGGCCTCAAATAATTTCTGGCATTGCAAATTAGAGGGCTGGCAGCACGTTGTGTAGTGTTGCGTAGCGTAATGTTGTGTAGTGTTGCGTAGTGTAATGTTGTGTAGTGTAACGTTGTGTAGTGATGTGTAGTGTAACGTTATGTAGTGATGTGTAGTGTAACGTTGTGTGGTGTTGTGTAGTGTAACGTTGTGTAGTGTTTTTGGACGGACTATAGACGTCAGATTCAAAAGGCTCTGTATTCAGCTGTTGTTCACAAAATAATTTCACCGATTCCAGACATGCATTATAAAAAGACTGACAAGGGATGAGACAATTTGATTAATCGAATTTTCGGGTAAAATCCCCCCCTCTCTTTCTAAAGAGTGTAGACAAAATTTCATACACCCCATTTGAACCCGCTGTGTTTTGTGGGCTCTTTCGAAGAGAATGAGAAAAATCGGGGTCTCTGATTTGGTCTAATAGTGTCACAGGGACCAACCCGGGACTCGCAATTAACTTTCAGAGTATTGAGTAGACCCCAGTTTCCAATACCGTCACCAACTGATGTTACGCCCCGAGCCCTTGTCTGTTTGTGATTTCGCTACAGGAATGAGAGAAAAAAAATAACGAGTTACATCATGCTTCAGCAAAGTTCGGAGATCCCAATCTTGATTAATTACCTTGCAAATATGATACAAATTATCTGCCTTTTGTATTATTTTTATTTACTCGCCGCGACAGAACTGGGGTGGGATTAAAATGCAGATTCGTTTCGAGCCGAAAGATCCGCAAGAATAATATAACAATAATCTTTCTTTGACATAAAACAATTATTTACCGAGTATTGAAAACCTTATTAGGAGCAAAATATAGAAACTGTCGTTTCAAATACAATGCATCATTCCGTCGTCCAAACACTATCAAACCTAAGTGTTATGTACGTAAGCACGTGCCATATTTTTTTATGGTCTTTCGTCTGCATCACCATCCTCGCTAAAACCAGGGGTATCTCTATCCTAGATATAGCCCCTGGTACGCTTGGGCAATGTATCGCGATCAACGACAACACAGCGGTATCCTGCACATATTGACCAATCAGATCACTTAAGCACCGCGACCATGGCGACCGTGACAACAGATTCGAAAACACCATTACTTGTGCGATACCCAGTGGCAGATGAACATGCACCTTTTCAACAACCATGAACATTAATAAATATAAATGAAACATAGTTTAAAACAAAATCTATTTGAAGAGAAAATAAACCCATTCATCTACCATCAAACATCCAACAAGCCAGGCAAATGTAGAAAACACCGAAGCTTTAAAGGCGGTCCGCGAAGTCAGTGTATCCGACCACACCTTCTCACTGAAGGACTTGAATTGGGTTGAAACGCACGAATTTCTATAAAATTTCACTGGTCTATCCATTAATATTTTATCGTTATGCGTGCTTGGATTAAATATTTTACATTCGGTATCAGCGAATAGTTTAGCAGCGAAAGTAAAACCCGAACGTATTATATGCCATCAGCGCAGTTTTTCTAGGTCACGTAAATGAAGTGTGGGCGGAACGCGGTTTGCTATGCAAGTTGGTCAAGGGTTCGCCTTTGGCTCACAAATAGAAACCTTGACGTGGTGAAGATGCTACATCACAGGCGCTTGTTATAGGTCAGTTATTGATTACTCTTCTCCTACTCCATTAATATAGTAGGAGGAGAGTATATATAAATATTAATATCATAATTAATAACTGACCCACAACAAGCTCCTGTGGTCTACATGGTCTAGGAGCACGCATTTACAGAGGTATTTAGTAGCTTCGAGTAACCCCGTTACTTATTCGTTGAGGCAGAGTGTGTAGAAGTCAAGGCCCCGTAATGTACAGACTACGCAGCTAACTTATTTACAGTGCAGTGACACCTTCTGGCCGTATATACAGACCCGTCTAACCAGGTGCTTGCGATGTGCTGCTATGAGAGGATTTATACAGCGGTCTCTAATTCGGTCAGACTAAGCACCAAAAGGGACCCGCCAAGCACCAAAACGAACCTTGCACGCACCAAATCGGACACCAAAACAAAATTTAACATTTTAATCAGATGAAACCAAGATGCCGAGGGTTTCCCTCTCCCCGACATACCCCCTGTGACATATTCGCCCTGGATTTGCTTTCCCCCTGGACGCATGCCCTGAAAATATCCCCCCGCTCTTTAGATTCTCAGATATTCAAAAGACATGTTTTATGTAGGCCTACCGGTAATTTGCTTTTCTGGTAATTTGCTTTTGGGTAATTTGGCTTTATGAACTCATTATATCAATATAATAAGAAATATCTTCAGACGAAGCCAATTGGTCGAAAGCCCGGGCGACCGTCTTGGATTGATACGAAAACTGTCTTCCTTGTTCACAATTCGTAATCGTTTCTTGGACACGTATTGCATATATCTGACCAAATATTTGCGTTATTGCGCGATTTTTTCGGACGTATATTGTCTTTTTGATATCCGTTTTGGTTCTTAGAGAGTCCGTTTGCATCATGTTATGTTTGAAGGGTCCGTTTTGGTGCGGTTTTGGTGATTAGTCTGGCCGCTCAAGTTGACATTGGACACTATTAACTTTTCCAGATGCCAACGCTGGCGAGACATTAGCGTATACGAAGCAAATATGATCATCCTCATTTATCCTCATCCTCTATTACCCTGGACACTGATCAACCCAGCAGTACAGCTCTAGGTCACACATCCAATTATTGGCCAGGCCTAACGTTGCTTATACGGGTACCGGTGCGCCCATCGTGATAACTGTCTCAACGGTGGTTTTCGTAGTGGTAGAAATGTCCCACTCTCATAGAAGTAATTTTTTTACCGCGAGTGATAGGTGCTGAAGTTACCTTCCGGATAAAAGCCCATGCCATAATGCCTTCATTGTATGCAATTCCCACCTATTTCGCCCCAATAAAGAGCTAACGATGGTCTTCAAATGACCTACCCATCGAAAAAATATATCATCGCTCAATGCCTATGTCCATTTTCTCGAAATTTTTCACAGCCGCCATAATTGCTTCGTCTGATCTTATCACGTGATATATCTTAAAATTTTGAACACGCCCATCGCTGTCTGTCTCCTATTATCAGTTATTACGTTATCTGAAATGAGCTCGATCTGGAGTTTTATGTTCTACCCTAAATTGAAAGGGTAATACAGATGTGACCCTATACTGTCCTCAATTCTGACCATTCTGAGTTCATGTTGCTGTAAATGGACATAGTGTAGCGGATGCCACTATCGCTCTGATGACCATTCCCGTCCACCTCCGCTGATAACCGGAAGAATTGACAGGCGCAGAAAAACATGCTGATTGAGTGATTATGACTTGCCTTCATCCGCGCTCGTGGATGATTGGTCCAAAATGTGTTCCTCCTCTCTGATAGCTATATAAACAGCGACATAAAATATAAATCAGTCAAACTACCAGACAACATGTCTGTATACACTAGTGAATTAGTCGCTTTTATCAAGGTCCTCGAATGGGTCCTACAAAACCGGTTGGCTTCCACCGTTATTCTTAGCGATTTCCTTAGCGGACTGATATCAATAGAGAATTCCAAATCTGACAGAAGACCTGACCTCATACACAAAATAGAAATTTTATGTACACAAATACGGGATAATGACATTAATGCTATTCTAACTCGGATTTTCGCGCACGTAAATGTCAGAGGAAATGAGGCAGCCGATAGTATAGCCAAAAACAGCCTCACCAAAACTGCACCTGACGTGCGTATAGGATTAGGAACTAAGGAACTGAATTCCATCATTAAAAGCAAAATGGATAGTAAATGGGAGTATAGTGTTCTAGATGAGGGGAGAAAACGGGGCTGTGGATTCCAACTAGACAGTAAACGTGAGGACCGCATCATCACAAGAATAAGACTAGGCGAAACAGGAACAAAATCACATCTCCGTATGCTAATCAAGAACACATCACCACTATGTACCTCCTGTAACAATGAAGAAAAAACGATAGAACATATTTTTTCACTCAAATGCTCAAAACATGACCCCCATCGACACACACTGGAAAACGAGCTTCACATATTGAAAGTCTCTCTGTCGTTGGTTACTATATTGAGTCCCAAACCTCCTCTAATAAATAAAGCATACATCACCTTAATAGCTTACATCAAATCGACTGGCTATTATTCTATCATTTAATATTATATGAAGACGTTGCCTAATCCACATATTTCCTGATAATTCTCGCGGTTATTTGCAGGGGCAGTAAGCTCGAGATTACATCAAACTAATATTTATTTTCTTATAACACATTATGAGGCACAATTTAAAGAATGATAACTCTCGAGTTTAAATACAAGGGCAGTGAACTCGAAGTTGCTCAAAACAACAATGATTCTGTCATAAAAACACTTTCAGACGTAACTTAACAAATGTAAACACTCCAGCATATATGCAAGGGCAATAATCTCGAGATTACATAAAAAACCGACGGCCAAATTTAAATGATTGCATAACATCAGCACGGCCAAAACGTCCATGGCGAAAAATATTCTCTTAAGATATAGAAAATGGTGATAGCGGAGTTACCTTGATACTGAGGGCCGTCTGCCCCATTCTCCTACAAATACTTTATGGCCATCGAACGATATGGATTCAGCCAAAAAGTCTGAACATTTATTTTTCTCTTCACCTAGTATTACATTTGACCAAATCATTAGTTACTTATGATCATTTATTTATTTACTTAAATATTTATTCCTAGTTATCATATATGACTGAGAGCACGAGTGTGTCCGTTGTGGAATAAAGATATACCAAAGTATTGCCCCCCACCCCCAGCAAAAAAAACATCAACAAAAAACGATAAAAAACCCCAGCAAAAACACAATTTCTTTTTTATTTTATTTCTGTGTGATACAGATACAACACACTGGAAAAAGCTGACGGGCTGGACCAGACCTGAATTCGAGCATGCGAATGAAGATACCAAGAAGCAAACATCGCCCCAGAAAACCAGACGGATTACCCCTTAGATGTCACCTAACTGACGGTTGTTTATTACATAATATGATTCTTTGACTTTCGCGCAATGTTGGGCGCAGCTTGCCTTCCTGTACCCCGATACACACTCCAAGCACTGTTACAGGCACAGATTTCTGGAAGAACCCACCCAGTTCCCAAGGACGTCGTTAGGGAATTCGTTGTGTGCGAAGAACTCAATCTTTGTGCCCAATTTCATGTTATGTTGGACATCACAGTAGGCCTACTGAGCTCTCAAAAGCAAACATAAGAAACGACACCCCCGCTCCCTTCTCAATAAATTATCCTGATGACGCCCATGTTTTTCCCAGTTTTTTTTTCTGACGGCTTTGCGCGTACGAAGTGTACAAAGACAAAGGAATCATCCACGCAATTAAAAGTACAATGAACAATAAACACATATTTACTAGCATAATCCGACCAAAAACAGACGGACGAAATTGTACATAGTCGATTTTTCTCTTCTTCATGTATATCTCCCATTGCTCTCTCCTTGTTGTTCAGTTATTCTGAAATATGGCGCTTGTAAAATATGGCGCGTTTCAAGAAAGTAGAAACTGCGAAACGTTTCGGGGCACAGTTCAGTAATCGTTGCCAGAAAGCTGGAGAACGCCATTGAGATGTTATCGGCTTTTGACTTTGAGATTAAACATCGGGCAGGCAAAAGCCATGGTAATGCTGATGCCATGTCAAGATGCCCAAACCCACGACTGTGGTTTGGCATTCGCGATGATGTAGAAAATTGGATCATGAGATGTGACCAATGTAGTGCCAGTAAGCCTCCGCCACAAATGCCGCATGCATCCTTAGGTGACATGAGAGTAGGAGCACCACTTAATCGGCTGGTAACAAACTTTCTTGGGCCGGTAGCTGAAACGCCACGAGGGGACAGGTATGGGAAGTTGGTGCTTGGTCGACATCGGGCCTTACAGACTAGTCTTTTGTGTTAAATGCCGTCATTTTCATCTGACGACGATACAGCTCACCGATCCTCAGTGTACGAGTTGTCACAGCGACACAGCTCACCAATTACCAATATACGAGTTGTCAGAGCATTTCCATCACAGCTTTCTAGATTTGTATCTAATACCGCTTATGCCGGTGCTAGGGGCCGTGTGGCCATGTCATCCAAGTTGCCACATGAACAGGTACAATAAAAGCGTACCTGAGATACAACACATATCACGAATCATTAGATTTTTGGTATGTGCTTTAGAATAGGTTAATCAGAAGACGGTGAAGCTATGTGACTCTGTCAGTATGTCGGCACCTCTTTCCACTTCCACTTTTCCACATATGTGTTGTAATTGGTTGTAACTGACCATTTTACAAATTGGGTGGAGGTGTTACCAGTGCCAGATCAGACAGCGGTAACCTGTGCTCAGAAGAGTTTGAAAGAAGTCATCTGTAGGTTTGGTTGTCCTTTGGATATACATTCTGACCAGGAATCGAATTACCGCAGCGAATTGTTTGCTGGGTTATGCAGATTTCTAGAGATTAGAAAAACACAGACACCCCCGCGGCACCCCCAGTGTAATGGTAAAGTTGAACGATTCAACAAAACACTGGTACGAATGGTCCGCGCATATTTAAAGGGTGAGCAAAGGAATTGGGACCTTCACTTAGGATGTTTAGCTGCTGCATACAGGGCAACACCCCATGAAAAGACAGGGTTAACCCCAAACCTACTGATGTTAGGACGAAAAGTCAGACAACCTGCAGAGGTTGTTTTTGATAGAGGTACAGATCCCTTGGGAGATGAGACAATGTCTTACGGTGACTATGTGGACAAGTTAAAAAAGAGTATGCCGCACGCTCATAATTTAGCACGAAATCGACTGAAGAGTAGTGCAAAGCGGCATACCAACCTGGTGGATATGTGTGGTACCTTCAGGAGTTACGAAAGAAAGGCAGCAGTCAGAAGCTGATTCAACCATACGCCGGTCGATATGTGATCTTGCAGAAACTGAAACGACTTGGACTAATAATAAAGCTGGACGCAAGGGGCACAAAACGACTGATTCATCATAACAAACTCAAACCGTATGAGGGGTGTATCCACCTCAACTGGGCAAAGCGTGCAGTGGACAGGGTGAAAAGGAAATGACTCTTGAAAGCTGACCCAATGAGTTCATTGGGTGAGCACTGATATACTCCATAGTGACTGAGCATAACCCCAGCAAAAATTGGTTATTTGGTAAATGAATGTTATTATTTATTACAGTTCACCATGTCTACCCAGGGCAACCTTAACAGGACCTTAGATCGAGCCATCAAGGCACTTCAGAAGCGAGGCCATGCATTTCAGTGTACCAGATGTGTGTACATGGGAGACAGTGCACAGATGACCAGAAATGTTGTGCTCCTTCATCTACCCCAGGATAACATACCCTACTCATGCAAAGCTTGTGGGAAGCGTAGTATCAAGAGGGAAGAGTTGAAGAGGCACATCGAAGCAAAACACCCTGGATTTGACGAAGATACCTACATCGGTGGTACAAAGAGGCCGTATTCCATCAAGCCAGAGGATGCCACAGTTATGTCAGATGAGAGATTATTGGCACATTACGAAGAGAAGTGTGTGGAGAAGACCCCAACTGATACTAAACCAAAGGTGAATTCAACTGTGGTGAAAGAGTCACCTGTGGTCACATCAGAGACCAAGAGTACCGAGGAAGAAAAATAGAACCACTTCACACTGAATCGACAGCAAGCTGCTAACATTGTTGACTTAAGCATTCTGGTCGACATAATTAACAGTCACCCGGAAATGAGGGAGGAACTGGTGCGCCTCTCAGAGTTAAGACAAGCTGTGTCCTCGATTGAGGATGTTCCGACGGAGATTGTGGATGGCACATCAGTTGCTCCCTCAAAACCAACTAACGTCCCAGAATTAGCCTTCAGTGCCACTGGTGTGGAGGTATCTCAAGCAGCTGATGTTTTCCCTGTTACCAACCACTATCAAACTTGATATCAAACGACCACCACTTCCCTCACCTTATTCGAGAAATTTCATGTGACAGATACAGACACGTCTCTTAACGTTGACCCGGAACAGTACCAGGTTCAAGATGTAACTGGGTAGGACTTGCATTCCAGTCCCATGGAACTTACTATGTTGTCACCTCTTTCTTTGTCTCCTGGTGGATCTTCAACCAAAAGTGTTGATGTCAAGAGACCTCACACACCTCTGGGTAAACCCGAAGTCATCCCAAGGAAATCGGAGAGCACCCCAAAGTAACCTGAGGGTATCCCAAAGAAATCTGATGGTATCCCAAAGAAGCCTGAGGGTATCCCAAAGAAATCGGAGAGCACCCCGAAGAAATCTGAGGGTATCCCAAGGAAATCTGATGGCATCCCAAGGAAACCCAGTGTTATTCCTAAGAAGTCAAAGAAAACTGTACGTTCACCGGGGGCAACTGAAGGTGTGCTTCCAACTCAAGATGTGACATCGGTACCAGTAGCGACGATCACCCAGTTAGTAGAGAGTACCGTGCGGAACACAGTTGATGCAGTGGCCAGTGCCATTATAGTTGCAGCAAGGCATCATCCCCGGCCCCCTGAGCAGGATTTACCACACAGCTGATGGCAACCAATGTCCATTTAGGTGAGGTAGCTGCACAGGTGAAGAGGACCCAGGGCACCCAAAATCAACTCGACGACTCTCTAAAACAAATCACTACATCACTTTCTGGAATGAAGCTAGAACTGAGTAGGTTGAATAAGGCAACGTTCGACCTTACAACGCTGATGAAGAACGTCGACCAGTCCCTCACTACACAGACTAGTGCCATACGGACGCTATTCCAAGGGACCATCGACACCCAAGCTGGGCTTACCAATGCCATGCAACTACAGGCAAGGGGATTCCACTCCCTGATTAATAAAGTATCTGGCCTGGTCGAAGATGAGAGGAGGAGCGGCCAAGTGTCTGACCTTGTTCGGAAAATTCTGAATGTGAATGGACCAACTGGGAATGGAGATTCCACTCCGGATAAATCAGCTCCATACCTTCCAAAACATGTGGTACCACCATCAAAGCCGAAAGAAGCAACCAAGTGCAAGAGTTCAGAGTCGGCTCGTTCCTCCTCTACATCGTCTGGGAAGCATCCTAGAGAAGACAGCCCAGATCGCAACCAGGGTAAACGCCACCGACCATCTCCCCCAAGACATCCAGCCCAGTGTGCCTACGCCTCTCAGTGGTCTGACCGCAGTCCAAGGAAGAATACAGATCCATGCAGGGGCCGGGATTATTGAAACTATATGTTGTAAATTGAAATTCATAACTGTTTTCGCAAGGACATCTTCGGTTACAACTGGGACACTTAGCAGTGCTTAGCACATGGGCAGTTCTACTTGCATGTTGTTCTTGTACTCGTTTGTGCCATTTGACCATGGTTTTGCGCTGAATGCCTTTGAATAATAGAGATACAGTGGATTAATTGTTCAGCGAATCTAAAGTAATGCATTGCCTTGATCACCCATCGCAAAACAAGTTGTGGTTCGATGTATTTCGATAGTTATCGCTCAAAAAAGCTGAGTATTTTTTTCATCATCAGACGAAGTCAGCCATGTTTGATTCATGAAATACTCTCAAGCCAGTTAGGTTGTATTTTGCACTTGTGATAAAGGCAAAGCTTATCTTTGATAAATAGAACACTGTGTAAACTATATGTATTATCTGTTTCCAGTAAGTGACAATTCTACAAATTCTCCGAATAGTTTTAGCGATATAACGCTTCAACATTTTGGGTTCGAGACTGTGAACTGAAGTGTATAAAAGCGGGAGGTTTGTATTATTCTGGGACTTGGCCCATATATTTGATCAAGTTCACACCTACCTCTCCTGACTTCCTACAGACCCAAAACTTCTCTCACAGAGCTGTCACAGAAACCAGAGGTATGGCAATACTTCATATTTATTTCCAGATAACTGCAGAACCAATTTAAATGTTAAATGTCCCTGAATCCATAACTCTGCTTTGACTCCCTGTATGAGCCAGGATATTTATATCCAACGAAATCATGAGATTACTGTCAGATTAATGGACTACATAGACGTTTCTCATATAGTTCCCATCAAGTGAAGCTAGACAACAGTTTAACAGCATTCTGGAGTATTGAAAGTTATATACAGCTAAAATTATTCTTGCACCCATTGACTTCATTGTGTACCTGGTGTTTTAGATACTGTGTGTGTGTATCAGTGGTCAACTCCATGATTTCCTTGGGTCTCAATAGTATTCAACTGCAGCTGTCCCTATAGGTTTGAGTGAGCAACCCCATGACTTCCTTGGGTCTTACAACAGTATTCAACTGCAGCTGCCCCTATAGGTTTGAGAGAGCAACCCCATGACTTCCTTGGGTCTTAACAGTATTCAATTGCAGCTGTCCCTATAGGTTTGGGTGAGCAACCCCATGACTTCCTTGGGTCTTACAAAGGTATTCAACTGCAGCTGCCCCTATAGGTTTGAGTGAGCAACCCCATGACTTCCTTGGGTCTTACAACAGTATTCAACTGCAGCCCCACACTAATGGTCCCAGTAAGGTATCCCGCCAAGGCAATGTACAGATGTTGACAGTATTCAACTGCAGCCCCTAATTCTGGTCCCAGTTAGGTACCCCACGGAGGGAATGTGTGGATGTTGACAGTATTCAACTGCAGCCACCCCCTTACGGATATTCAACAGTGAATAAAAAATATTATTGGTTACACCGAAATTATGGCCTTGAGTTCCTTTTCTTATAGGTTATGGAGATCTTCGCTATAGGGTCGATATTTGAGTATGAGAGGGTAGTTCCATACGTTAGAGCTTAATAACTTGCAGTTTAATTCCCGATACCGTATCTTCTTCATATGTTGATTCCTGACATAGATCGGCCGTATTTGGACTTCACGCAAGCTTAAGCGAAGCTATAATCGCTACAATATTACGGATCAAATCTTGACGTCATTATTTTCCGATCCGACACAAGGGAGCTCTATTATGAATAAGGAATTAGGCCATTAAGTCTATGAGTTGAGTTTCCACGTTTGCTTATCTTCATACATAGCTGATAGTTGTAGAGGAGTGCAATGCCAGTAGGACTATGGGGATGTAGATACCAGATGCATAAACGATAGATCACATGGGGTTTCATTGCCAAAATGCCTGAACTGGTAATAGAATGAAGTTTAATCCGCTTAAATGGTCCGTTGGTTGTTTATCACAAAATTATCACAACGACATTTAGCTATCATTCCAAGGTTTAGTACATCAGTGATGGGCTTGTTTTAAACGGACTTTTAGATAGTGTTTACCTCGGCGACCAAACTCTAAGGAATAGCCGGCTGTGGGGATCCCATCCTAGTCTTCAATTTCTGTTTCAAAGCAATGTTGAGGAAGTTTCAGAAAGTTCCTCAAGGGGACGGGTATTTGTTAGAAAGTTGGCAATTTTGTTCATTCGTCGGTCAAATCTATCCGGCGTAGAATCGAGTTAGTGGCGCCAGTTTGGCAGGGCCTGAAACATAGACATTTCCCCTGATTCAAGCACGGAAATTTAACAGTCTCTGTTTTAGCCTACATTATGACGTGTTTGGTTATCATTCACTCAGTTAGAGGAACGGGGAATCCGATAAGAACTGAGCATTAGAGCACAATGATTGGACAACACAGATATGAGATGAGAATTAGACCACAATGATTGCGTAACATAGATATGAACCAGGAATTAGAGCACAATGATTGGATAACACGGTCTAAATCAGCGACTCAACAATGAGAGTACAAGGTGTAGAACAGAGGCTGATTTAATGCATCTACCATTTCCATTTTTGTCCCCCGCTGCAACGCGGCCGGGGACTTTAAAATGGTTCTTGCTTCTTTGTGTCCGTGGATGTCCGTCCATGTCTGTTCGAAGCGATAACTTCCTAACGCTTTGTTGGATTCTTTCGAAATTCGGAATGTGCATTTCTTGCGGCAAGACGCCAGTCCGTATTGCATTTCAGCAACATCTGCCTGAAGGTGGCGCCACTAGTTCTTGCTTCTTTGCGTATGTGGATGTCCGTGTACGTCCGTGCATGTCTGTTCGAAGCGATAACTTTCTAACGCTTAGTTGGATTCTTCCGAAATTCGGCATACGCATTCCTTGCGACAAGACACCAGTCCGTATTGCATTTCAGCAACATCTGCTTGAAGGTGGCGCCACTAGTTCTTGCTTCTTCGTATCCGTGAATGTCCGTGTACGTCTGTTCGAAGTGATAACTTCCTAACGCTTTGTTGGATTCTTCCGAAATTCGGAATATGCATACCTTGCGACAAGATGCCAGTCTGTATTACATCTCAGCAACATCTGCCTGAAGGTGGCGCCACTGGTTCTTACTTCTTTGTGTCCGTGGATGTTCGTGTACGTCCGTGCATGTCTGTTCGAAGCGATAACTTCCTAACGCTTTGTTGGATTCTTCCAAAATTCAGCATTCGCATTCCTTGCGACAAGAGGCCAGTCCGTATTGCATTTCAGCAACATCTGCCTGAAGGTGGCGCCACTAGTTCTTGCTTCTTTGCATCCGTGGATGTCCGTGTACGTCCGTGCATGTCTGTTCGAAGTGATAACTTCCTAAAGTTTTGTTGGATTCTTCCAAAATTAGAATACGCATTCCTTGTGACAAGACGCCAGTCCGTATTACATTTCAGCAACATCTGCCTGAAGGTAGCGCCACTGGTTCTTGCTTCTTTGAGTCCGTGGATGTTCGTGTACGTCCGTGCATGTCTGTTCGAAGCGATAACTTCCTAACGCTTTGTTGGATTCTTCCGAAATTCAGCATTCGCATTCCTTGCGACAAGAGGCCAGTCCGTATTGCATTTCAGCAACATCGGCCTGAAGGTGGCGCCACTGGGTCAAAATAGATTTTTTCCCCGTGTACATCTGTTCGAAGCGATAACTTCCTAATGCTGTTTTGGATTATTCCGAAATTCGGAATACGCATTCCTTGCAACAGGACGCCAGTCCGTATTGCATTTCAGCAACATCTGGCTGAAGGTGGCACCACTGAGTTTCCCTTCTTCTTGTCCGTTCCAGTCAAAATGGGCCTTCAATTTTGCTATATGAAATCATTCTATTCCACATCATATGACGTACCCTAAAGCTTTTGCATGAACCATATTTTATTTCAGAAGTATAATGTGAAATAACTGGCGGGGAAATCCCCGCAGTACTGAATCCCTGATTTTTGAATTTCGTGTCATCTTAAACGAAGGACAACATTTCCTTCAATTTTGCTAACAAATAATTGTATTGCACATCATATGATTTACCCTGAAGCTTCTGCACGAATCATTTGTGTCCACACATGTATATTACTATATTAATTACAACTGTGTTCCTAATGTTCGGGTGCACACTGTGCATATGATCAATTTCCTGAATTGAACTGAATTCAACCTTGCCGGTCTTCAGACTGACAGATGATGGCATGCAGTTGTCAGTGCAGTTGTTCATGTACAGGGAGCTTTCTACGAATGAGTTGCAACCCCAAAAGGCTTAAAATTTATCAGGCACAGACCCATTGTCATCATCTTGTACGTCCGTCTGTCCGTACGTCCGTTCGTGAGCGAGATAGCCGGAAAACTGTTCCGCTGATGAATTCCAAATTTGGTATGCTTATTTATCTAGTCAAGGACCAGACGCCTATAGAATTGGGACCTGATTGGGTGGGAACCTTAGCAGCCATCTTTAATTTCATGCAAAATGGATAATGATCCATATCTCGGAAACCATTCAACTGTTCAATACGAAATTTGATATACATCATCGATACATCAAGCAACTTTCAACGAATTACCAAACAGGCTTTTCTGATTAGCTGGGAACCCTGGAGGCCATCTTTAATTCATGCGA
Source organism: Hanleya hanleyi (assembly GCA_036873755.1). NCBI lineage: Eukaryota > Metazoa > Mollusca > Polyplacophora > Lepidopleurida > Hanleyidae > Hanleya > Hanleya hanleyi. The sequence goes on from JAVTVY010052462.1 coordinate 141,740, forward strand.
AATCGATAATGATAGCCTACATATCTCGGTTATCATTCAATTGTTTTATATGAAGGTTGGTATATATCATCGATACATCCAGATACTTTGAATCGGGACCTGATTGACTGAAAACCTTGGTGGCCATCTTTAATTTAGGCAAAATCATTAATGATCTCTATATCTGATTCCGTTGGAGTGCTCAGTGTAAAATTTGATATACATCGTTGATGCATCAAGAGACTTACGATGAATGACAGATCTGGTTTCTCTGATTGGGCGGAAATCTTGGCGGCCATCTTTAATTTATTCAAAATCTTTAATGATGTTTATCTCTGATACCATTCAAATGTTCTATACGAAACTTGATTTACAGCATCGATGTATGAAGAGACTTGCATTAATGAATAACCACATTAGTTCCTCTGAGTGACGGGAAGGATGGGCAACCATCTTTAATTTATGTAAAATCATTAATGATCTCTATCTCTGACACTGTTCAAATGCTCAATGTAAAATTTGGTATACATTATCGATGCATCATCTCGGTTACTTCTACACGACGTGCCTAGGATAAAGTACTATACTATACACAATTTTTTGTAATTCAGCATCGCAGAAAACCATCGATTGCGTTTTCATGGTAAACGGGTAAGGAAAGAACTAAAAATACACTTCAATGCAGAGTGATTTTGATTGACACCAGAAATCGCTCAGAACGCTTCTTCGGCGATCTAGACCCCAGGAGCATCTGGGGCCTGGGCGGCCCCTGGATCCTCACCTAAAGTGCAATGATAGTGGCCGTACCACTTTGAATTTGCTTCCGACGCCCCCTGTTTTAACAGACAGTGTCAACGTACTGTTCCAGCTGTCTCCCGTTCAGTGATTGGTCATTCGACCCCGCCATTTTAAACTAATACGAGCATTTTCATTGGGTCACTATTAGATAAGACCCACCCCAATCTTCATACACAACCATGCGACTGTCTCAGTTGACCGATGACATAGCGCGGCCTCGTTTTTGATTTCAAAATCTGCCGTCTAACTGGGAAAATGCTGTTGTTGATGCATCAGCCGATCATTGGCCCCCTGTAGAAGATACTATAGGCTAATACATGTAGGCTACCATGCCATGAGATGATGCTTGGGATTGCATTTCGCTCACTTGCACCTACAGGTGGCAACAACTGGTGGCAAATTTAAAATTTGGTTTCCGGGCAACAGGTTGATGCCTTCAGCTTCTCGTCAAATTTGGTTTGCAGATAATGCCTTGAGATGTCACTTGGGGATGCATCTCGGTGCTTCACTGCATGGAAACTATATCACAGAAGCAATCAACTTTCAGTTAATCGTTCTGAGTTGATCTTAAAACTTGGGAAGGCAGAAAGACCCTTCCACATCCAACGCCTATGAAGCAGCAGTTGCCTCCCTCATGTATATCCCCTGAGACCAACAATGCTAAAAAATATTGCTGCCATTTCGGCGGGGGACCTAGCATCCTCTGGCTGCTTGTTTCTTTTAAATTGACCTCCTAACTGGGCGCGATCTCAATCTCAGTAAACCTCAGATATAATTTTTCCATAAGTGGCATTTAGAAGTTGGGAATTAGATAAATAAGCAAATTGCTTATGGATAACATAGATAACACGTGGACAAAATAGTAAACATGTCTGGACAATGTTCGTGGTAAATGTCTTCTTCAGAAAGTTCAAAGTATTGCTTCGCCGAATACTGTTTTTTTCGCATCCGTGAACGAAATGCCAATCAATCTCAAATTGAGTAGGCAGAATTGTCGTGATTGGTTTATTATGTGTCCTCGGCGAATGAATATCGGCAAACAGCTCTCTCAAATTTTTCATAGCGTTATCCCGAGATGATATTTCCCCGATGTCCCTTCTCAGTATCCCCACGCGACATTTTCCCCACCCTAATATTACAAGCTGTAATAATTACGATCTGCCGACAATCGCAGTCGCGGTCATTTCCCCATCTTGATTTTTTTAAGTTTGCACGTAGGAGAGTTCTAGGAATTCAAGGGATATTACTTTTTTGTTGAACATCGGCAAATGTATGCAAACGTACGGAAGCGTATTAGTGCCAGTGTGAAAAAAAAAATTCCGAGATTTATCTCCTAATTAGGACATAATATCTCCTAATTAGGAGAAAATTATCTCCTAATTAGGACTTATTATCTCCTAATTAGGACTGATTATCTCCTAATTAGGAGATAATTATCTCCTAATTAGGTGATATTAAGTCCTAATTAGGAGATAATATGTCCTAATTAGGAGATAATTATCACCTAATTAGGAGATAATTATCTCCTAATTAGGAGATAATAAGTCCTAATTAGGAGATAATATGTCCTAATTAGGAGATAATTATCTCCTAATTAGGAGATATTATGTCCTAATTAGGAGATAAATCTCGGATTTTTTTTTTCACACTGGCACTAATACGCTTCCGTACAAACGTGCCTTCTTTTAAGGCATAATAGATAACGATTTATACAAAACTGAACTTTAAAATTAAAATTATTTAATTCATAACGATTTAGACAAAACAATAAATTATCCACTTTATAGGCACAGAATATATATAGTAGAGCAATATGGTGAAAATATTGTGCACTTCGAGATAAAAGCACGAAACTTGCAATGATGACCTGGTCAATTTCTGATAAGGACCCACGCAATTTTTCCGACATAGCCGCCAAATTCAAGATGGCCTCCATAAAGATGGCCAAATACTGAAATTAACTTAGTTCATTGTTTGATTTGTGTCATAAGTCTAAACTTGGCAGGATGCTAGCCAGTGGTGTGCTCATCATTTTCCATTTAATGTTTCGATTGTTTACCAAGATGGCCGCCAGAATTCAGGATGGCCGCCACAAATTAGCCTAAAGTCAATGTTTCTTCTGCAAATATCCTCAAGAGTGTATTGCTTTAGGGAACGATATTTGTTTCTGCGGTAATCATTGCATGACATTTGCGTAACCTACTATTACAGGACATCTTAATTGAACAACAAAAGGCCAGGATCTTGATGACGTTTTCATACTTCATTTAATCCAATGAAACAATAATAAGTTCAATAAAATGGCCAGCGCAGTGTAATGGAATTACAAGAGGCACGAAACCGTCATCAAAGTTCGGGCCTAATGATGGTTATTCTAAAGATTGTACTAATAAGGGCCACACGAAAAACCGTGCTTTGTAGGTCATCGCACTAGGTCGGGATAAATTTGTTTTCGGGCCCCTATTCTAATTATAGATCCTGACGCCAGCTCTGGGTTAGGAAATTTTGCTGGAAAGCCCCTATTCTATTTATGAATCGAGGACATGTAATGCTATATCTTTTCGGGGAATTTGTCGGAAAACTCCCGGTTCTATTTATAGATCATGGCATCATCGCTATTTATGGATCATTACGTCATCGCTCCACGCCGGTGGCTATAAAAGGGACGGAATTCTGAACACTGTATTTATTTTTTCGAAAGTTGAGACGAAGCCCTGTGACGCAGCAACATGCATCTTGACTAGACTACACCGGCGGTGTACACCGACAATGAGCACCCTGACTATACCGCTGCAATCAACGCGGTTGTCAACAACTTTACATTATCTTCCTAACTGACCAGACCAGAGAATACCACCAACAGCACCACCACCACCCACCCACAGCCTGAAAAGCGCCGTTATTGATGCTACATGTACGATGGACTCCGCTATCAAGAGCGAACCATTAGCAATCGATGACAGGCACTTTACATCATCAGCACCACTGTCCAGTCGTGCGACAACCACCAACCGCTATCGAGATCGAACCATTAATCATCGTCAATGAACCTCCAACCAGCCATGAAACCAAACCCAACGCCTGTTGAGCAGGCGTTTCGACTCCGTGTACGTGAGGATATCCCCGAAAGCTGCATTGAAAAGTTTTCGGCTACCAAACCTAGCCGGTATGACCCCCATTTCCAAGCATCAATTTAAAAATTTAAACTGCAGTTGTGAACTGAACTGTACTTTGCGTGTGTCCTTACCCATGATACTCCGCAATGTTGAAAAGGTGTCATTTATTCCTGTATATATATTGTGTAAGAAAATTGGCTATAACTTACTATTACAGTTAAATATCCTTTATAATTGACCCCGTAATGTTAAAAAGGGATGATTTACTGTTGTATGATATTCCGTATTATTGTTGAATAGGGCGATTTACTGTTGTACAAACATTCCGTATTATTGTTATGAGAATAACAAATATTTCGTCTCATCGGATGGCGTTGTTCTTTATCATTATTAGTGTATTGTGTTGGAGCTGGTGTTAATTACTGTGCTTTTGAAAGAAAGATCTCTCTTTCGGAAGAGTAAGGTAGCCCCAAAAAGGGCTTTTGGAATCTCAAACATGATGGAATAGTTTCTGTAGATACTCCTTATCATTTCTCCGTGGTGACGGCATAGTGGACATTTCACCACCAAATGCATGCAGGGCTGTACTGGTACTGAAACACATAGCAACTTTTGTAAGCACTCCAAACACAGGCAAAGATGACCGCATGTGAAAATGGCGTACATAGCTAGCCCCGTCTTGCATACCCAGATTTGGACCTGGTCTTGGAATCTTTTGATTCTGTTTTTGAGAAACTTCAGCCGATCCCCGTATCTTGCGAGTTGGACTGAAGCTTCCACAATGGTATTGGATGATTCCCGCAGCTCTAGATTCTGTCGCTGTATGGTCTTTTTCAGTCTCCGAATGACACCTTCAACAATTTCTCCTTCCTCTGCGGCGTCGTGGACCTAGCCTGCTATTACACTCACATGTCTGCCCTCCCATTGTGCTTCACAAGTCATCCCTAATTGCATGATTGTCTTCGAGCGTGTTTCGTATGGCATCTTGGAAGTATGGCAGAAAGTGTCGGCTGCTCTGCTGAACCCGTCCTTTTATAGCCGCGGGTGGGATTCTAGCGTTCAGCCAATCAACGTCAAGCAGTCCTCACTGCTGTGGTTTTTCAGTCTTGCAGATTTTGGGGTTGGGAAGAAGAAAATGGCACTTTCCCTTCGAATTTCGCTCTACAATTTTCACCAGACCTGATATTATATACAAATTTTCCTGTGCACTTTTTTCTACAGTTGAACACCCCTGTATTCAAATTCTAGGGTCAATTTTCTTCTCTCCAACAAACACAAATTTCACCACGGAACACTCGCCCGCTCACTGCATGGCCATGACGTCTTTGGCACGATGCCAGCTGGCACGATGCCAAACATTTGCAAAAAATTTGACCCTGGTGAAATTTGTGTTTGTTGGAGAGGAGAAAATTGTGTGTCATCCCAACGTCCCATCCAGCTCAATGAAAACATATTTATGCAATTGGCACAGGACCAGAATGAGTGAGTGAATATGATTTAACGTCGCTTTCGACAATATTTCAGTCATATTGCGACGTTTGGGTCGTATTCCTTTTTACACCCGGGAAGCCCACGATTAGGGTCCTATTCCCTTCTTACACCTGAGAACACCATGGGTGGGGTCTTATTCCTTTTCACACCGGGACGCCACGGGCCCCCCAGTTAGTCGCCCCTTACGACAAGCTGCTAGAGGAGCTGAAACCTATCCTTACTATGACTTGGAGTGTGCACGACGACATCCCAGGTCAACCCCAGGAGCCCCAATTCGATATTGTATAATGGGTCACAGTAGATTTGCAGGTCTTATTATTTAGTGCTACTTTTGTGTGTACGTTTATCGGCCATTTTGTAAAAAAAAAGTTGATGTGTACGTTTCGCAGCCATGTTGAATACGACTGTCATTTTACCGTGAAAGATAAAGCTTATTCGTAGTAGGCATTATTGACTTGGCTTCAGCGCATTACATTAAGTGCACAATACAGACATAACCCTTTACGTAGTGTATGAGGATTTACGACTAATTTGACCATTATCGTGGCCGCCATTTTGAATTTGGCGGCCACCTTGGAAAGTCATTTTACAGATCTCCATGAAAACGGGCTAGATCATTAATAAAAAGCATCGCTGCAGGTTTCATGACCTCAACTAATATAAAAAACGGTATTATTATCATATTGCTGTATTTGACCATTATATTGGCGGCCATCTTGAATTTGGCGGCTATATTGGGAAGAAAATGAGTGGGTCCTTATCAGAAAATGGTCGGGACATCCTTGGCTGCTATCATGCCAAGTTTCATGCTTTTACCTCGAAGTGCACAATTCTGCTAGTTTTGTCCACGATATTACAAATGGAGCCTGGAGCTAAAAAAAAATGCACATCAACCTATATGTTTTTCTTAGTTCTCCATGAATGTTAATTATTTTCATTTACCACCAGCGGACATTCTTAATTGCATACCGGTACGTTAAATCCAGGAATATTGTATGCATTTATCCAGACTACCCCTTTCACCGGAACTCGAAAATGTCAGTAACTCTAATGGTACTTGCAAAAATATGTCAGCATTATACGTTTCCAGGTAGCGCCGCCATGTTTTCCATGGTCCACGCTAAATTGTTTGAGTTATCGCGATCGTGCAGTAGCTGTTAACCCAGAATCTCGCGTCAGGTGAGCTGTATATGCCACGATGCATGAAGGAAGCAAACCATTTGATCGGAGAATGGAGGTTGTTATGTTATCTCCTATGACGTTTTATCACGCCATGAATATCACTTGACTTGTGTTTTATAAATCATGCCTGATTTGATTCTTGTTTTCTAACAAATCTCAGTGATCTTGACCTTTCTCACTTCAAATTTGTGTTTTTCCAGTTTCCGGTCTTATTTAGGACTAGAAACATTCACTTCTCAACTGCTCTGACAGAGCAACACCATTCAATACGCTAATTAAAAAAAATCGCCTATGACCGAGATTTCCCCATAATCTGCCGCTTCGCTCCTTCGATCAGTCGCTTCACACCCTCTGGTGCCCGACACTATATAATTTCTGGGCAGAACCCTGCAATGGGTGCAGCCTTTTCTTTCTTTTTTCTCATGGAACCCAAGTGATCACAGAGGTTTATTAACAAAGTACCATGACCTCTCCACAAAATTCATGGCTGTTTAACGGTGATCAATAGGCTCACATACATCTTATAGTAAGTACAGAAATTCCATGATAATTCAATCACCATATAGAATTCAATCACCTCAAATTTTGGGTCGATACTTCATGTAAGCGAGCACGACAGCGTTCTGTCCTCGAAACGTAGACACTGTAGATACTGCATTGCCAGCGATTCAAAACAGAACTCCGGTTATAAAGTATTGACTGCAGTGTCTGCGTTGGCATAACTATTGCTCCTGTAATTTAGCGTTTTCTCACAGAACAGAGACTGCAGTGTCGACATTGTCATCTTTCTTGCTCTTGTAATTTGCAAAACAGAGACTGCAGTGTCGACACTGCCATCATTCTTCGTCTTGTATTTGAAAGTCTCCGCGTTGTAAGCGTTCTGCGTTTTAAGCATGGTCAGCATTATAAAACAGAGACTGCAGTCTCGGAATTGTCAGCATTCTTGCTCTTGTCTTTAAAGGGTCCGCGTTGTCAGCGTTCCGCGTTTTGAAGCAAACACTGCTGATATGTATAGTCAGGGTTTTCAGCCTTATAAATCTGAGACTGCAGTGTCCGCATTGTCAGCATTCTTGCTCTTGTCTTTCAAAGGGTCCGCGTTGTCAGCGTTCTGCGTTTTAAAGCAAACACTGCTGATATGTATAGGCAGGGTTGTCAGCCTTATAAATCTGAGACTGCAGTGTCCACATTGTCAGCATTCTTGCTCTTGTCTTTTAAAGGGTCCGCGTTGTCAGCGTTCTGCGTTTTAAAAGCAAACAATGCGGATATTGCATAGTCAGCGTTGTCAGCATTATATAACAGAGACTGCAGTGTCGGCATTGTCAGCATTCTTGCTCTTGTCTTTTAAAGGGTCCGCGTTGTCAGCGTTCTGCGTTTTAAAAGCAAACACTGCGGATATCGCATATTTAGCGTTGTCAGCATTATAAAACAGAGACTGCAGTGAGCGCATTGTCAGCATTCTTGCTCTTGTCTTTTAAAGGGTCCGCGTTGTCAGCGTTCTGCGATTTATAAACAAACACTGCGGATATTGTATAGTCAGCGTTCTCAGTATTATAAAACAGAGACTGCAGTGTCCGCATTGTCAGCATTCTTGCTCTTGTCTTTTAAAGGGTCCGCGTTGTCAGCGGTCTGCGTTTTAAAAGGAAACACTGCGGATAGTGTATAGTCAGCGTTGTCAGCATTATAAAACAGAGACTGCAGTGAGCGCATTGTCAGCATTCTTGCTCTTGTCTACTAAAGGGTCCGCGTTGTCAGCGGTCTGCGTTTTAAAAGGAAACACTGCGGATATTGCATTGTCAGCGTTGTCAGCATTATAAAACAGAGACTGCAGTGTCGGCATTGTCAGCATTCTTGCTCTTGTCTTTTAAAGGGTCCGTGTTGTCAGCGGTCTGCGTTTTAAAAGGAAACACTGCGGATATTGCATAGTCAGCGTTGTCAGCATTATACATCTGAGACTGCAGTGTCCGCATTGTCAGCATTCTTGCTCTTGTCTTTTAGAGGGTCCGCGTTATCAGCGGTCTGCGTTTTGAAAGCAAACACTGCGGATATTGCATAGTCAACGTTATAAAACAGAGACTGCAGTGTCGATATTGTCTGCATTCTTGCTCCTGTCATTTAAAGGGTCCGCTTTGTCAGCGTTCTGCGTTTTAAAAGCAAACACTGCAGTGTCGGCATTGCCAGCGTTGTCAGAATTACAAATCAGAAGAGACTGCAGTGTCGGCACTGGGAGCATTTTTGCTCTTGTCTTTGAAAGGGTCCGCGTTGTCAGCGGTCTGCGTTTTAAAAGCAAAGACTGCGGATATTGCATATTTAGCGTTGTCAGCATTATAAAACAGAGACTGCAGTGAGCGCATTGTCAGCATTCTTGCTCTTGTATTTTAAAGGGTCCGCGTTGTCAGCGTTCTGCGTTTTAAAAGCAAACACTGCAGTGTCGGCATTGTCAGCGTTGTCAGAATTACAAACCAGAAGAAACTGCAGTGTCGGCACTGTGAGCATTCTTGCTCTTGTGTTTTAAAGGGTCCGCGTTGTCAGCGTTCTGCGTTTTAAAAGCAAACACTGCGGATATTGTATAGTCAGCGTTGTCAGTATTATAAAACAGAGACTGCAGTGTCGACATTGTCAGCTTTCTTGCTCTTCTCTTTCAAAGGGTCCGCGTTGTCAGCGGTCTGCGTTTTAAAAAGAAACACTGCGGATATTGCATAGTCAGTGTTGTCAGCATTATAAAACAGAGACTGCAGTGTCGACATTGTCAGCATTCTTGCTCTTCTCTTTCAAAGAGTCCGCGTTGTCAGCGCTCTGCGTTTTAAATGGAAATACTGCGGATATTGCATAGTCAGCGTTGTCAGCATTATAAAACAGAGACAGCAGTGTCCGCATTGTCAGCATTCTGGCTCTTGTCTTTTAAAGGATCCGCGTTGTCAGCATTCTGCGTTTTAAAAGCAAACACTGCGGATATTACATAGTCAGATTTGTCAGCATTATACATCTGAGAGTGCAGTGTCCGCATTGTCAGCATTCTTGCTCTTGTCTTTTAGAGGGTCCGCCTTATCAGCGCTCTGCGTTTTGAAAGCAAACGCCGCGGATATTGCATAGTCAACGTTATAAAACAGAGACTGCAGTGTCGACATTGTCTGCATTCTTGCTCCTGTCATTTAAAGGGTCCGCTTTGTCAGCGTTCTGCGTTTTAAAAGCAAACACTGCCGTGTCGGCATTGTCAGCGTTGTCAGAATTACAAACCAGAAGAAACTGCAGTGTCGGCACTGTGAGCAATCTTGCTCTTGTCTTTGAAAGGGTCCGCACTGTCAGCGATCTGCGTTTTAAAAGCAAACACTGAGGATATTGCATAGTCAGGCGTTGTCAGCATTATAAAACATAGACTGCAGTGTCGGCATTGTCAGCATTCTTCCTACTGTCATTTAAAGGGTCCGCTTTGTCAGCGTTCTCGGTTTTAAAAGCAAACACTGCACTGTCGACATTGTCAGCGTTGTCAGTATTATAAAAAAGAGACTGCAGTGTCGGCATTGTCAGCATTCTTGCTCATGTCTTTTAAAGGGTCCGCGTTGTCAGCGATCTGCGTCTTAAAAGGAAATACTGCGGATATTGCATATTTAGCGTTGTCAGCATTATAAAACAGAGACTGCAGTGAGCGCATTGTCAGCATTCTTGCTCTTCTCTTTCAAAGGGTCCGCGTTGTCAGCGGTCTGCGTGTTAAAAGGAAACACTGCGGATATTGCATAGTCAGCGTTGTCAGCATTACAAAACAGAGACTGCAGTGTCGGCATTGTCAGCATTCTTGCTCTTGTCTTTTAAAGGGTCCGCGTTGTCAGCGGTCTGCGTTTTAAAAGCAAACGCTGCGGATATTGTATAGTCAGCGGTGTCAGCATTATAAAACAGAGACTGCAGTGTCGGCATTGTCAGCATTCTTGCTCCTGTCTGTTAGATGGTCCGCACTGTCAGCGATCTGCGTTTTAAAAGCAAACACTGAGGATATTGCATAGTCAGGCGTTGTCAGCATTTTAAAACTGAGATTGCAGTGTCCGCACTGTCAGCATTCTTTCTCCTGTCTTTTAGAGGGTCCGCGTTGTCAGCGTTCTGCGTTTTAAAAGCAAACACTGCGGATATTACATAGTCAGCGTTGTCAGCATTATAAAACAGACTGCAGTGTCTACGTTGTCAGCATTCTTGTGCTTGTCTTTCAAAGGGTCTGCGTTGTCAGCGTTCTGTGTTTTAAAAGCAAACACTGCGGATATTACATAGTCAGCGTTGTCAGCATTTTAAAACAGAGACTGCAGTGTCGGCATTGTCAGCATTCTTGCTCTTGTCTTTTAGAGGGTCCGCGTTGTCAGCGGTCTGCGTTTTAAAAGCAAACACTGCGGATATTGTATAGTCAGCGTTGTCAGCATTATAAAACAGAGACTGCAGTGTCGGCATTGTCAGCATTCTTGCTCTTGTCTTTTAAAGGGTCCGCGTTGTCAGCGGTCTGCGTTTTAAAAGAAAACACTGCAGATATTGCATAGTCAGCGTTGTCAGCATTATAAAACAGAGACTGCAGTGTCGGCATTGTCAGCATTCTTGCTCTTGTGTTTTATAGGGTCCGCGTTGTCAGCGGTCTGCGTTTTAAGAGGAAACACTGCGGATATTGCATAGTCAGCGTTGTCAGCATTATAACACAGAGACTGCAGTGTCGGCATTGTCAGCATTCTTGCTCTTGTCTTTTAAAGGGTCCGCGTTGTCAGCGGTCTGCGTTTTGAAAGGAAACACTGCCGATATTGCATAGCCAGCGTTGTCAGCATTATAAAACAGAGACTGCAGTGTCGGTATTGTCAGCATTCTTGCTCTTGTCTTTTAAAGGGTCCGCGTTGTCAGCGGTCTGCGTTTTAAAAGAAAACACTGCGGATATTGCATAGTCAGCGTTGTCAGCATTATAAAACAGAGACTGCAGTGTCGGCATTGTCAGCATTCTTGCTCTTGTCTTTTAAAGGGTCCGCGTTGTCAGTGTTCTGCGTTTCAAAAGCAAACACTGCAGATATTGTATAATCAGCGTTGTCAGTATTATACATCTGAGACTGCAATGTCCGCATTGTCAGCATTCTTGCTCTTGTCTTTTAGAGGGTCCGCGTTATCAGCGCTCTGCGTTTTGAAAGCAAACACTGCGGATATTGCATAGTCAACGTTCTAAAACAGAGACTGCGGTGTCGATATTGTCCGCATTCTTGCTCCTGTCATTTAAAGGGTCCGCTTTGTCAGCGTTCTGCGTTTTAAAAGCAAAGACTGCAGTGTCGGAATTGTCAGCGTTGTCAGAATTACAAATCAAAAGAGACTGCAGTGTCGGCACTGTGAGCATTCTTGCTCTTGTCTTTGAAAGGGTCCGCGTTGTCAGCGGTCTGCGTTTTAAAAGGAAACACTGTGGATATTGCATAGTCAGCATTGCCAGCATTATAAAACAGAGATTGCAGTGTCTGTATTTTGAGCATTCTTGCTCCTGTCTTTTAGATGGTCCGCACTGTCAGCGATCTGCGTTTTAAAAGCAAACACTGAGGATATTGCATAGTCAGGCGTTGTCAGCATTTTAAAACTGAGATTGCAGTGTCCGCACTGTCAGCATTCTTGCTCCTGTCGTTTAAAGGATCCGCGTTGTCAGCGTTCTGCGTTTTAAAAGCAACCACTACGGATATTACATAGTCAGCGTTGTCAGCATTATAAATCTGACACTGCAGTGTCGGCATTGTCAGCATTCTTGCTCCTGTCTTTTAGAGGGTCCGCGTTGTCAGCGTTCTGCGTTTTAAAAGCAAACACTGCGGATATTACATAGTCAGCGTTGTCAGCATTATAAAACAGAGACTACAGTGTCCACATTGTCGGCATTCTTGTGCTTGTCTTTGAAAGGGTCTGCGTTGTCAGCGTTCTGCGTTTTAAAAGCAAACACTGCGGATATTACATAGTCAGCGTTGTCAGCATTATAAAACAGAGACTGCAGTGTCGGCATTGTCAGCATTCTTGCCCTTGTCTTTTAGAGGGTCCGCGTTGTCAGCGGTCTGCGTTTTAAAAGCAAACACTGCGGATATTGTATAGTCAGCGTTGTCAGCATTATAAAACAGAGACTGCAGTGTCGGCATTGTCAGCATTCTTGCTCTTGTCTTTTAAAGGGTCCGCGTTGTCAGCGGTCTGCGTTTCAAAAGGAAACACTGCAGATATTGCATAGTCAGCGTTGTCAGCATTATAAAACAGAGACTGCAGTGTCGGCATTGTCAGCATTCTTGCTCTTGTGTTTTAAAGGGTCCGCGTTGTCAGCGGTCTGCGTTTTAAGAGGAAACACTGCGGATATTGCATAGTCAGCGTTGTCAGCATTATAAAGCAGAGACTGCAGTGTCGGCATTGTCAGCATTCTTCCTCCTGCCTTTAGAGGGTCCGCGTTGACAGCGTTGTGCGTTTTAAATGCAAACACTGCGGATATTTCATAGTCAGCGTTGGCAGTATTATAATACAGAGATTGCAGTGTCGGCATTGTTAGCATTCTTGCTGTTGTCTTTTAGTGGTTCCGCGTTGACAGCGTTCTGCGTTTTAAATGAGACATTGCGGATAATACATAGTTAGCGTTGTCAGCTTTATAAATCTGATACTGCAGTGTCTGCATTATCATTCCGCGCTGTCAGCGTTCTGCGTTTTAAAAGCAGACACTGCGGATATTGCATAGTCAGCGTTGTCAGCATTATAACACAGAGATGTCAGCATTCTTGCTCCTGTCTCTTAGAGGGTCCGCGTTGTCAGCATTCTGCATTTTAAAAGCAATCACAGTGGATATTGCATAGTCAGCATTGCCAGCCTTATAAAATAGAGACTGCAGTGTCGTCATTGTCAGCATTCTTGCTCCTGTCTTTTAGAGGGTCCGCGTTGACAGCGTTCTGCGTTTTAAATGCAAACACTGCGGATATTGCATGGTCCACGTTGCCAGCATTATAAAACAGAGACTGCAGTGTTGGCATTGTCAGCATTCTTGCTCTTGTCTTTTAAAGGGTCCGCGTTCTCAGCGGTCTGCGTTTTAAAAGGAAACACTGCCGATATTGCATAGTCAGCGCTATAAATCTGATACTGCAGTGTCGGCATTGTCAGCATTCTTGCTCCTGTCTTTTAGAGAGTCCGCCTTGTCAGCGTTCTGCATTCTAAAAGCAAACACTGCGGATATTGCATAGTCAGCGCTATAAATCTGATTCTGCAGTGTCCACATTGTCAGCATTCTTGCTCCTGTCTCGTAGAGGGTCCGCGTTGTAAGCGTTCTGCATTCTAAAAGCAAACACTGCGGATATTGCATAGTCAGCATTGTCAGTCTGAAAAACAGAGACTGCAGTGTCAGCATTCTTCCTCCTGCCTTTAGAGGGTCCGCGTTGACAGCGTTGTGCGTTTTTAAATGCAAACACTGCGGATATTTCATAGTCGGCGTTGGCAGTATTATAATACAGAGATTGCAGTGTCGGCATTGTTAGCATTCTTGCTGTTGTCTTTTAGTGGTTCCGCGTTGACAGCGTTCTGCGTTTTAAATGAGACATTGCGGATAATACATAGTTAGCCTTGTCAGCTTTATAAATCTGATACTGCAGTGTCTGCATTATCATTCCGCGCTGTCAGCGTTCTGCGTTTTAAAAGCAGACACTGCGGATATTGCATAGTCAGCGTTGTCAGCATTATAACACAGAGATGTCAGCATTCTTGCTCCTGTCTCTTAGAGGGTCCGCGTTGTCAGCATTCTGCATTTTAAAAGCAATCACTGTGGATATTGCATAGTCAGCATTGCCAGCCTTATAAAATAGAGACTGCAGTGTCGTCATTGTCAGCATTCTTGCTCCTGTCTTTTAGAGGGTCCGCGTTGACAGCGTTCTGCGTTTTAAATGCAAACACTGCGGATATTGCATGGTCCACGTTGCCAGCATTATAAAACAGAGACTGCAGTGTTGGCATTGTCAGCATTCTTGCTCTTGTAATTAAAGAGTACTTTTGCCGTCCTATGTTTAGAGAAATATAAAGACTTACATTTGTTCGGCCTGGAAAATAGATGTTTTGATTACAGACGAGTATGTACAACTTACCTTGTGGAGAAATTCACCACTGAAATTCAGTTGCCCTAAAAATGGCATAGTGGAATCATAGATGCGTCCCTCACTCCTACAATGTAGCATATATGAATATTTACATCTGTTTGGCCTAGAAATAAGATGCGGTGTCTCATGCATGCATATTGTCTGCATTCCTGCTCCTGTCATTTAAAGCGTCCGCTTTGTCAGCGTCTGCGTTTTAAAAGCAAAGACTGCAGTGTCGGAATTGTCAGCGTTGTCAGAATGACAAATCAGAAGAGACTGCAGTGTCGGCACTGTGAGCATTCTTGCTCTTGTCTTTGAAAGGTTCCGCGTTGTCAGCGGTCTGCGTTTTAAAAGGAAACACTGCGGATATTGCATAGTCAGCATTGCCAGCATTATAAAACAGAGATTGCAGTGTCTGTATTTTCAGCATTCTTGCTCCTGTCTGTTAGATGGTCCGCACTGTCAGCGATCTGCGTTTTAAAAGCAAACACTGAGGATATTGCATAGTCAGGCGTTGTCAGCATTTTAAAACTGAGATTGCAGTGTCCGCACTGTCAGCATTCTTGCTCCTGTCTTTTAGAGGGTCCGCGTTGTCAGCGTTCTGCGTTTTAAAAGCAAACACTGCGGATATTACATAGTCAGCGTTGTCAGCATTATAAAACAGACTGCAGTGTCTACGTTGTCAGCATTCTTGTGCTTGTCTTTCAAAGGGTCTGCGTTGTCAGCGTTCTGTGTTTTAAAAGCAAACACTGCGGATATTACATAGTCAGCGTTGTCAGCATTTTAAAACAGAGACTGCAGTGTCGGCATTGTCAGCATTCTTGCTCTTGTCTTTTAGAGGGTCCGCGTTGTCAGCGGTCTGCGTTTTAAAAGCAAACACTGCGGATATTGTATAGTCAGCGTTGTCAGCATTATAAAACAGAGACTGCAGTGTCGGCATTGTCAGCATTCTTGCTCTTGTCTTTTAAAGGGTCCGCGTTGTCAGCGGTCTGCGTTTTAAAAGAAAACACTGCAGATATTGCATAGTCAGCGTTGTCAGCATTATAAAACAGAGACTGCAGTGTCGGCATTGTCAGCATTCTTGCTCTTGTGTTTTATAGGGTCCGCGTTGTCAGCGGTCTGCGTTTTAAGAGGAAACACTGCGGATATTGCATAGTCAGCGTTGTCAGCATTATAACACAGAGACTGCAGTGTCGGCATTGTCAGCATTCTTGCTCTTGTCTTTTAAAGGGTCCGCGTTGTCAGCGGTCTGCGTTTTGAAAGGAAACACTGCCGATATTGCATAGCCAGCGTTGTCAGCATTATAAAACAGAGACTGCAGTGTCGGTATTGTCAGCATTCTTGCTCTTGTCTTTTAAAGGGTCCGCGTTGTCAGCGTTCTGCGTTTTAAAAGCAAACACTGCGGATATTACATAGTCAGCGTTGTCAGCATTATAAAACAGAGACTGCAGTGTCTACATTATCAGCATTCTTGTGCTTGTCTTTCAAAGGGTCTGCGTTGTCAGCGTTCTGCGTTTTAAAAGCAAACACTGCGGATATTACATAGTCAGCGTTGTCAGCATTCTAAAACAGAGACTGCAGTGTCGGCATTGTCAGCATTCTTGCTCTTGTCTTTTAAAGGGTCCGCGTTGTCAGCGTTCTGCGGTTTAAAAGCAAACACTGCGGATATTGCATATTCAGCGTTGTAGGCATTATAAAACAGAGACTGCTGTGAGCGCATTGTCAGCATTCTTGCTCTTGTCTTTTAAAGGGTCCGCGTTTTAAAAGGAAACACTGCGGATATTGCATAGTCAGCGTTGTCAGCATTATAAAACAGAGACTGCAGTGTCGGCATTGTCAGCATTCTTGCTCTTGTCTTTTAAAGGGTCCGCGTTGTCAGTGTTCTGCGTTTCAAAAGCAAACACTGCAGATATTGTATAATCAGCGTTGTCAGTATTATACATCTGAGGCTGCAGTGTCCGTATTGTCAGCATTCTTGCTGTTGTGTTTTAGAGGGTCCGCGTTATCAGCGCTCTGTGTTTTAAAAGCAAACACTGCGGATATTACATAGTCAGCGTTGTCAGCATTATAAAACAGAGACTACAGTGTCCACATTGTCAGCATTCTTGTGCTTGTCTTTGAAAGGGTCTGCGTTGTCAACGTTCTGCGTTTTAAAAGCAAACACTGCGGATATTGTATAGTCAGCGTTGTCAGCATTATAAAACAGAGACTGCAGTGTCGGCATTGTCAGCATTCTTGCTCTTGTGTTTTAAAGGGTCCGCGTTGTCAGCGGTCTGCGTTTTAAGAGGAAACACTGCGGATATTGCATAGTCAGCGTTGTCAGCATTATAAAGCAGAGACTGCAGTGTCGGCATTGTCAGCATTCTTCCTCCTGCCTTTAGAGGGTCCACGTTGACAGCGTTGTGCGTTTTAAATGCAAACACTGCGGATATTTCATAGTCAGCGTTGGCAGTATTATAATACAGAGATTGCAGTGTCGGCATTGTTAGCATTCTTGCTGTTGTCTTTTAGTGGTTCCGCGTTGACAGCGTTCTGCGTTTTAAATGAGACATTGCGGATAATACATAGTTAGCGTTGTCAGCTTTATAAATCTGATACTGCGATGTCTGCATTATCATTCCGCGCTGTCAGCGTTCTGCGTTTTAAAAGCAGACACTGCGGATATTGCATAGTCAGCGTTGTCAGCATTATAACACAGAGATGTCAGCATTCTTGCTCCTGTCTCTTAGAGGGTCCGCGTTGTCAGCATTCTGCATTTTAAAAGCAATCACGGTGGATATTGCATAGTCAGCATTGCCAGCCTTATAAAATAGAGACTGCAGTGTCGTCATTGTCAGCATTCTTGCTCCTGTCTTTTAGAGGGTCCGCGTTGACAGCGTTCTGCGTTTTAAATGCAAACACTGCGGATATTGCATGGTCCACGTTGCCAGCATTATAAAACAGAGACTGCAGTGTTGGCATTGTCAGCATTCTTGCTCTTGTCTTTTAAAGGGTCCGCGTTGTCAGTGTTCTGCGTTTCAAAAGCAAACACTGCAGATATTGTATAATCAGCGTTGTCAGTATTATACATCTGAGACTGCAGTGTCCGTATTGTCAGCATTCTTGCTGTTGTGTTTTAGAGGGTCCGCGTTATCAGCGCTCTGCGTTTTGAAAGCAAACACTGCGGATATTGCATAGTCAGGCGTTGTCAGCATTATAAAACAGAGACTGCAGTGTCGGCATTGTCAGCATTCTTGCTCTTGTCTTTTAAAGGGTCCGCGTTGTCAGTGTTCTGCGTTTCAAAAGCAAACACTGCAGATATTGTATAATCAGCGTTGTCAGTATTATACATCTGAGACTGCAGTGTCCGCATTGTCAGCATTCTTGCTCTTGTCTTTTAGATGGTCCGCGTTATCAGCGCTCTGCGTTTTGAAAGCAAACACTGCGGATATTGCATAGTCAACGTTCTAAAACAGAGACTGCGGTGTCGATATTGTCCGCATTCTTGCTCCTGTCATTTAAAGGGTCCGCTTTGTCAGCGTTCTGCGTTTTAAAAGCAAAGACTGCAGTGTCGGAATTGTCAGCGTTGTCAGAATTACAAATCAAAAGAGACTGCAGTGTCGGCACTGTGAGCATTCTTGCTCTTGTCTTTGAAAGGGTCCGCGTTGTCAGCGGTCTGCGTTTTAAAAGGAAACACTGTGGATATTGCATAGTCAGCATTGCCAGCATTATAAAACAGAGATTGCAGTGTCTGTATTTTCAGCATTCTTGCTCCTGTCTTTTAGATGGTCCGCACTGTCAGCGATCTGCGTTTTAAAAGAAAACACTGAGGATATTGCATAGTCAGGCGTTGTCAGCATTTTAAAACTGAGATTGCAGTGTCCGCACTGTCAGCATTCTTGCTCCTGTCGTTTAAAGGATCCGCGTTGTCAGCGTTCTGCGTTTTAAAAGCAACCACTACGGATATTACATAGTCAGCGTTGTCAGCATTATAAAACAGAGACTGCAGTGTCGGCATTGTCAGCATTCTTGCTCTTGTCTTTTAAAGGGTCCGCGTTGTCAGTGTTCTGCGTTTCAAAAGCAAACACTGCAGATATTGTATAATCAGCGCTGTCAGTATTATACATCTGAGACTGCAATGTCCGCATTGTCAGCATTCTTGCTCTTGTCTTTTAGAGGGTCCGCGTTATCAGCGCTCTGCGTTTTGAAAGCAAACACTGCGGATATTGCATAGTCAACGTTCTAAAACAGAGACTGCGGTGTCGATATTGTCCGCATTCTTGCTCCTGTCATTTAAAGGGTCCGCTTTGTCAGCGTTCTGCGTTTTAAAAGCAAAGACTGCAGTGTCGGAATTGTCAGCGTTGTCAGAATTACAAATCAAAAGAGACTGCAGTGTCGGCACTGTGAGCATTCTTGCTCTTGTCTTTGAAAGGGTCCGCGTTGTCAGCGGTCTGCGTTTTAAAAGGAAACACTGTGGATATTGCATAGTCAGCATTGCCAGCATTATAAAACAGAGATTGCAGTGTCTGTATTTTCAGCATTCTTGCTCCTGTCTTTTAGATGGTCCGCACTGTCAGCGATCTGCGTTTTAAAAGCAAACACTGAGGATATTGCATAGTCAGGCGTTGTCAGCATTTTAAAACTGAGATTGCAGTGTCCGCACTGTCAGCATTCTTGCTCCTGTCGTTTAAAGGATCCGCGTTGTCAGCGTTCTGCGTTTTAAAAGCAACCACTACGGATATTACATAGTCAGCGTTGTCAGCATTATAAATCTGACACTGCAGTGTCGGCATTGTCAGCATTCTTGCTCCTGTCTTTTAGAGGGTCCGCGTTGTCAGCGTTCTGCGTTTTAAAAGCAAACACTGCGGATATTACATAGTCAGCGTTGTCAGCATTATAAAACAGAGACTACAGTGTCCACATTGTCAGCATTCTTGTGCTTGTCTTTGAAAGGGTCTGCGTTGTCAGCGTTCTGCGTTTTAAAAGCAAACACTGCGGATATTACATAGTCAGCGTTGTCAGCATTATAAAACAGAGACTGCAGTGTCGGCATTGTCAGCATTCTTGCCCTTGTCTTTTAGAGGGTCCGCGTTGTCAGCGGTCTGCGTTTTAAAAGCAAACACTGCGGATATTGTATAGTCAGCGTTGTCAGCATTATAAAACAGAGACTGCAGTGTCGGCATTGTCAGCATTCTTGCTCTTGTCTTTTAAAGGGTCCGCGTTGTCAGCGGTCTGCGTTTCAAAAGGAAACACTGCAGATATTGCATAGTCAGCGTTGTCAGCATTATAAAACAGAGACTGCAGTGTCGGCATTGTCAGCATTCTTGCTCTTGTGTTTTAAAGGGTCCGCGTTGTCAGCGGTCTGCGTATTAAGAGGAAACACTGCGGATATTGCATAGTCAGCGTTGTCAGCATTATAAAGCAGAGACTGCAGTGTCGGCATTGTCAGCATTCTTCCTCCTGCCTTTAGATGGTCCGCGTTGACAGCGTTGTGCGTTTTAAATGCAAACACTGCGGATATTTCATAGTCAGCGTTGGCAGTATTATAATACAGAGATTGCAGTGTCGGCATTGTTAGCATTCTTGCTGTTGTCTTTTAGTGGTTCCGCGTTGACAGCGTTCTGCGTTTTAAATGAGACATTGCGGATAATACATAGTTAGCGTTGTCAGCTTTATAAATCTGATACTGCAGTGTCTGCATTATCATTCCGCGCTGTCAGCGTTCTGCGTTTTAAAAGCAGACACTGCGGATATTGCATAGTCAGCGTTGTCAGCATTATAACACAGAGATGTCAGCATTCTTGCTCCTGTCTCTTAGAGGGTCCGCGTTGTCAGCATTCTGCATTTTAAAAGCAATCACGGTGGATATTGCATAGTCAGCATTGCCAGCCTTATAAAATAGAGACTGCAGTGTCGTCATTGTCAGCATTCTTGCTCCTGTCTTTTAGAGGGTCCGCGTTGACAGCGTTCTGCGTTTTAAATGCAAACACTGCGGATATTGCATGGTCCACGTTGCCAGCATTATAAAACAGAGACTGCAGTGTTGGCATTGTCAGCATTCTTGCTCTTGTCTTTTAAAGGGTCCGCGTTCTCAGCGGTCTGCGTTTTAAAAGGAAACACTGCCGATATTGCATAGTCAGCGCTATAAATCTGATACTGCAGTGTCGGCATTGTCAGCATTCTTGCTCCTGTCTTTTAGAGAGTCCGCCTTGTCAGCGTTCTGCATTCTAAAAGCAAACACTGCGGATATTGCATAGTCAGCGCTATAAATCTGATTCTGCAGTGTCCACATTGTCAGCATTCTTGCTCCTGTCTCGTAGAGGGTCCGCGTTGTAAGCGTTCTGCATTCTAAAAGCAAACACTGCGGATATTGCATAGTCAGCATTGTCAGTCTGAAAAACAGAGACTGCAGTGTCAGCATTCTTCCTCCTGCCTTTAGAGGGTCCGCGTTGACAGCGTTGTGCGTTTTTAAATGCAAACACTGCGGATATTTCATAGTCGGCGTTGGCAGTATTATAATACAGAGATTGCAGTGTCGGCATTGTTAGCATTCTTGCTGTTGTCTTTTAGTGGTTCCGCGTTGACAGCGTTCTGCGTTTTAAATGAGACATTGCGGATAATACATAGTTAGCCTTGTCAGCTTTATAAATCTGATACTGCAGTGTCTGCATTATCATTCCGCGCTGTCAGCGTTCTGCGTTTTAAAAGCAGACACTGCGGATATTGCATAGTCAGCGTTGTCAGCATTATAACACAGAGATGTCAGCATTCTTGCTCCTGTCTCTTAGAGGGTCCGCGTTGTCAGCATTCTGCATTTTAAAAGCAATCACTGTGGATATTGCATAGTCAGCATTGCCAGCCTTATAAAATAGAGACTGCAGTGTCGTCATTGTCAGCATTCTTGCTCCTGTCTTTTAGAGGGTCCGCGTTGACAGCGTTCTGCGTTTTAAATGCAAACACTGCGGATATTGCATGGTCCACGTTGCCAGCATTATAAAACAGAGACTGCAGTGTTGGCATTGTCAGCATTCTTGCTCTTGTAATTAAAGAGTACTTTTGCCGTCCTATGTTTAGAGAAATATAAAGACTTACATTTGTTCGGCCTGGAAAATAGATGTTTTGATTACAGACGAGTATGTACAACTTACCTTGTGGAGAAATTCACCACTGAAATTCAGTTGCCCTAAAAATGACATAGTGGAATCATAGATGCGTCCCTCACTCCTACAATGTAGCATATATGAATATTTACATCTGTTTGGCCTAGAAATAAGATGCGGTGTCTCATGCATGCATATTGTCTGAATTCCTGCTCCTGTCATTTAAAGCGTCCGCTTTGTCAGCGTCTGCGTTTTAAAAGCAAAGACTGCAGTGTCGGAATTGTCAGCGTTGTCAGAATGACAAATCAGAAGAGACTGCAGTGTCGGCACTGTGAGCATTCTTGCTCTTGTCTTTGAAAGGTTCCGCGTTGTCAGCGGTCTGCGTTTTAAAAGGAAACACTGCGGATATTGCATAGTCAGCATTGCCAGCATTATAAAACAGAGATTGCAGTGTCTGTATTTTCAGCATTCTTGCTCCTGTCTGTTAGATGGTCCGCACTGTCAGCGATCTGCGTTTTAAAAGCAAACACTGAGGATATTGCATAGTCAGGCGTTGTCAGCATTTTAAAACTGAGATTGCAGTGTCCGCACTGTCAGCATTCTTTCTCCTGTCTTTTAGAGGGTCCGCGTTGTCAGCGTTCTGCGTTTTAAAAGCAAACACTGCGGATATTACATAGTCAGCGTTGTCAGCATTATAAAACAGACTGCAGTGTCTACGTTGTCAGCATTCTTGTGCTTGTCTTTCAAAGGGTCTGCGTTGTCAGCGTTCTGTGTTTTAAAAGCAAACACTGCGGATATTACATAGTCAGCGTTGTCAGCATTTTAAAACAGAGACTGCAGTGTCGGCATTGTCAGCATTCTTGCTCTTGTCTTTTAGAGGGTCCGCGTTGTCAGCGGTCTGCGTTTTAAAAGCAAACACTGCGGATATTGTATAGTCAGCGTTGTCAGCATTATAAAACAGAGACTGCAGTGTCGGCATTGTCAGCATTCTTGCTCTTGTCTTTTAAAGGGTCCGCGTTGTCAGCGGTCTGCGTTTTAAAAGAAAACACTGCAGATATTGCATAGTCAGCGTTGTCAGCATTATAAAACAGAGACTGCAGTGTCGGCATTGTCAGCATTCTTGCTCTTGTGTTTTATAGGGTCCGCGTTGTCAGCGGTCTGCGTTTTAAGAGGAAACACTGCGGATAT
Source organism: Hanleya hanleyi (assembly GCA_036873755.1). Lineage (NCBI taxonomy): Eukaryota > Metazoa > Mollusca > Polyplacophora > Lepidopleurida > Hanleyidae > Hanleya > Hanleya hanleyi. The sequence goes on from JAVTVY010052462.1 coordinate 164,642, forward strand.
TGCATAGTCAGCGTTGTCAGCATTATAACACAGAGACTGCAGTGTCGGCATTGTCAGCATTCTTGCTCTTGTCCTTTAAAGGGTCCGCGTTGTCAGCGGTCTGCGTTTTGAAAGGAAACACTGCCGATATTGCATAGCCAGCGTTGTCAGCATTATAAAACAGAGACTGCAGTGTCGGTATTGTCAGCATTCTTGCTCTTGTCTTTTAAAGGGTCCGCGTTGTCAGCGTTCTGCGTTTTAAAAGCAAACACTGCGGATATTACATAGTCAGCGTTGTCAGCATTATAAAACAGAGACTGCAGTGTCTACATTGTCAGCATTCTTGTGCTTGTCTTTCAAAGGGTCTGCGTTGTCAGCGTTCTGCGTTTTAAAAGCAAACACTGCGGATATTACATAGTCAGCGTTGTCAGCATTTTAAAACAGAGACTGCAGTGTCGGCATTGTCAGCATTCTTGCTCTTGTCTTTTAAAGGGTCCGCGTTGTCAGCGTTCTGCGGTTTAAAAGCAAACACTGCGGATATTGCATATTCAGCGTTGTAGGCATTATAAAACAGAGACTGCAGTGAGCGCATTTTCAGCATTCTTGCTCTTGTCTTTTAAAGGGTCCGCGTTGTCAGCGGTCTGCGTTTTAAAAGGAAACACTGCCGATATTGCATAACCAGCGTTGTCAGCATTATAAAACAGAGACTGCAGTGTCGGCATTGTCAGCATTCTTGCTCTTGTCTTTTAAAGGGTCCGCGTTGTCAGCGTTCTGCGGTTTAAAAGCAAACACTGCGGATATTGCATATTCAGCGTTGTAGGCATTATAAAACAGAGACTGCAGTGAGCGCATTGTCAGCATTCTTGCTCTTGTCTTTTAAAGGGTCCGCGTTTTAAAAGGAAACACTGCGGATATTGCATAGTCAGCGTTGTCAGCATTATAAAACAGAGACTGCAGTGTCGGCATTGTCAGCATTCTTGCTCTTGTCTTTTAAAGGGTCCGCGTTGTCAGTGTTCTGCGTTTCAAAAGCAAACACTGCAGATATTGTATAATCAGCGTTGTCAGTATTATACATCTGAGGCTGCAGTGTCCGTATTGTCAGCATTCTTGCTGTTGTGTTTTAGAGGGTCCGCGTTATCAGCGCTCTGTGTTTTAAAAGCAAACACTGCGGATATTACATAGTCAGCGTTGTCAGCATTATAAAACAGAGACTACAGTGTCCACATTGTCAGCATTCTTGTGCTTGTCTTTGAAAGGGTCTGCGTTGTCAACGTTCTGCGTTTTAAAAGCAAACACTGCGGATATTGTATAGTCAGCGTTGTCAGCATTATAAAACAGAGACTGCAGTGTCGGCATTGTCAGCATTTTTGCTCTTGTGTTTTAAAGGGTCCGCGTTGTCAGCGGTCTGCGTTTTAAGAGGAAACACTGCGGATATTGCATAGTCAGCGTTGTCAGCATTATAAAGCAGAGACTGCAGTGTCGGCATTGTCAGCATTCTTCCTCCTGCCTTTAGAGGGTCCGCGTTGACAGCGTTGTGCGTTTTAAATGCAAACACTGCGGATATTTCATAGTCAGCGTTGGCAGTATTATAATACAGAGATTGCAGTGTCGGCATTGTTAGCATTCTTGCTGTTGTCTTTTAGTGGTTCCGCGTTGACAGCGTTCTGCGTTTTAAATGAGACATTGCGGATAATACATAGTTAGCGTTGTCAGCTTTATAAATCTGATACTGCAGTGTCTGCATTATCATTCCGCGCTGTCAGCGTTCTGCGTTTTAAAAGCAGACACTGCGGATATTGCATAGTCAGCGTTGTCAGCATTATAACACAGAGATGTCAGCATTCTTGCTCCTGTCTCTTAGAGGGTCCGCGTTGTCAGCATTCTGCATTTTAAAAGCAATCACGGTGGATATTGCATAGTCAGCATTGCCAGCCTTATAAAATAGAGACTGCAGTGTCGTCATTGTCAGCATTCTTGCTCCTGTCTTTTAGAGGGTCCGCGTTGACAGCGTTCTGCGTTTTAAATGCAAACACTGCGGATATTGCATGGTCCACGTTGCCAGCATTATAAAACAGAGACTGCAGTGTTGGCATTGTCAGCATTCTTGCTCTTGTCTTTTAAAGGGTCCGCGTTGTCAGTGTTCTGCGTTTCAAAAGCAAACACTGCAGATATTGTATAATCAGCGTTGTCAGTATTATACATCTGAGACTGCAGTGTCCGTATTGTCAGCATTCTTGCTGTTGTGTTTTAGAGGGTCCGCGTTATCAGCGCTCTGCGTTTTGAAAGCAAACACTGCGGATATTGCATAGTCAGGCGTTGTCAGCATTATAAAACAGAGACTGCAGTGTCGGCATTGTCAGCATTCTTGCTCTTGTCTTTTAAAGGGTCCGCGTTGTCAGTGTTCTGCGTTTCAAAAGCAAACACTGCAGATATTGTATAATCAGCGTTGTCAGTATTATACATCTGAGACTGCAGTGTCCGCATTGTCAGCATTCTTGCTCTTGTCTTTTAGATGGTCCGCGTTATCAGCGCTCTGCGTTTTGAAAGCAAACACTGCGGATATTGCATAGTCAACGTTCTAAAACAGAGACTGCGGTGTCGATATTGTCCGCATTCTTGCTCCTGTCATTTAAAGGGTCCGCTTTGTCAGCGTTCTGCGTTTTAAAAGCAAAGACTGCAGTGTCGGAATTGCCAGCGTTGTCAGAATTACAAATCAAAAGAGACTGCAGTGTCGGCACTGTGAGCATTCTTGCTCTTGTCTTTGAAAGGGTCCGCGTTGTCAGCGGTCTGCGTTTTAAAAGGAAACACTGTGGATATTGCATAGTCAGCATTGCCAGCATTATAAAACAGAGATTGCAGTGTCTGTATTTTCAGCATTCTTGCTCCTGTCTTTTAGATGGTCCGCACTGTCAGCGATCTGCGTTTTAAAAGCAAACACTGAGGATATTGCATAGTCAGGCGTTGTCAGCATTTTAAAACTGAGATTGCAGTGTCCGCACTGTCAGCATTCTTGCTCCTGTCGTTTAAAGGATCCGCGTTGTCAGCGTTCTGCGTTTTAAAAGCAACCACTACGGATATTACATAGTCAGCGTTGTCAGCATTATAAATCTAACACTGCAGTGTCGGCATTGTCAGCATTCTTGCTCCTGTCTTTTAGAGGGTCCGCGTTGTCAGCGTTCTGCGTTTTAAAAGCAAACACTGCGGATATTACATAGTCAGCGTTGTCAGCATTATAAAACAGAGACTACAGTGTCCACATTGTCAGCATTCTTGTGCTTGTCTTTGAAAGGGTCTGCGTTGTCAACGTTCTGCGTTTTAAAAGCAAACACTGCGGATATTACATAGTCAGCGTTGTCAGCATTATAAAACAGAGACTGCAGTGTCGGCATTGTCAGCATTCTTGCCCCTGTCTTTTAGAGGGTCCGCGTTGTCAGCGGTCTGCGTTTTAAAAGCAAACAATGCGGATATTGTATAGTCAGCGTTGTCAGCATTATAAAACAGAGACTGCAGTGTCGGCATTGTCAGCATTCTTGCTCTTGTCTTTTAAAGGGTCCGCGTTGTCAGCGGTCTGCGTTTTAAAAGGAAACACTGCAGATATTGCATAGTCAGCGTTGTCAGCATTATAAAGCAGAGACTGCAGTGTCGGCATTGTCAGCATTCTTCCTCCTGCCTTTAGAGGGTCCGCGTTGACAGCGTTGTACGTTTTAAATGCAAACACTGCGGATATTTCATAGTCAGCGTTGGCAGTATTATAATACAGAGATTGCAGTGTCGGCATTGTTAGCATTCTTGCTGTTGTCTTTTAGTGGTTCCGCGTTGACAGCGTTCTGCGTTTTAAATGAGACATTGCGGATAATACATAGTTAGCGTTGTCAGTTTTATAAATCTGATGCTGCAGTGTCTGCATTATCATTCCGCGCTGTCAGCGTTCTGCGTTTTGAAAGCAGACACTGCGGATATTGCATAGTCAGCGTTGTCAGCATTATAACACAGAGATGTCAGCATTCTTGCTCCTGTCTCTTAGAGGGTCCGCGTTGTCAGCATTCTGCATTTTAAAAGCAATCACTGTGGATATTGCATAGTCAGCATTGCCAGCCTTATAAAATAGAGACTGCAGTGTCGTCATTGTCAGCATTCTTGCTCCTGTCTTTTAGAGGGTCCGCGTTGACAGCGTTCTGCGTTTTAAATGCAAACACTGCGGATATTGCATGGTCCACGTTGCCAGCATTATAAAACAGAGACTGCAGTGTTGGCATTGTCAGCATTCTTGCTCTTGTAATTAAAGAGTACTTTTGCCGTCCTATGTTTAGAGAAATATAAAGACTTACATTTGTTCGGCCTGGAAAATAGTTGTTTTGATTACAGACGAGTATGTACAACTTACCTTGTGGAGAAATTCACCACTGAAATTCAGTTGCCCTAAAAATGACATAGTGGAATCATAGATGCGTCCCTCACTCCTACAATGTAGCATATATGAATATTTACATCTGTTTGGCCTAGAAATAAGATGCGGTGTCTCATGCATGCATATTGTCTGCATCCCTGCTCCTGTCATTTAAAGCGTCCGCTTTGTCAGCGTTCTGCGTTTTAAAAGCAAAGACTGCAGTGTCGGAATTGTCAGCGTTGTCAGAATTACAAATCAGAAGAGACTGCAGTGTCGGCACTGTGAGCATTCTTGCTCTTGTCTTTGAAAGGTTCCGCGTTGTCAGCGGTCTGCGTTTTAAAAGGAAACACTGCGGATATTGCATAGTCAGCATTGCCAGCATTATAAAACAGAGATTGCAGTGTCTGTATTCTTGCTCCTGTCTGTTAGATGGTCCGCATTGTCAGCGATCTGCGTTTTAAAAGCAAACACTGAGGATATTGCATAGTCAGGCGTTGTCAGCATTTTAAAACTGAGATTGCAGTGTCCGCACTGTCAGCATTCTTGCTCCTGTCTTTTAGAGGGTCCGCGTTGTCAGCGTTCTGCGTTTTAAAAGCAAACACTGCGGATATTACATAGTCAGCGTTGTCAGCATTATAAAACAGACTGCAGTGTCTACGTTGTCAGCATTCTTGTGCTTGTCTTTCAAAGGGTCTGCGTTGTCAGCGTTCTGCGTTTTAAAAGCAAACACTGCGGATATTACATAGTCAGCGTTGTCAGCATTTTAAAACAGAGACTGCAGTGTCGGCATTGTCAGCATTCTTGCTCTTGTCTTTTAGAGGGCCCGCGTTGTCAGCGGTCTGCGTTTTAAAAGCAAACACTGCGGATATTGTATAATCAGCGTTGTCAGCATTGTAAAACAGAGACTGCAGTGTCGGCATTGTCAGCATTCTTGCTCTTGTCTTTTAAAGGGTCCGCGTTGTCAGCGGTCTGCGTTTTAAAAGGAAACACTGCAGATATTGCATAGTCAGCGTTGTCAGCATTATAAAACAGAGACTGCAGTGTCGGCATTGTCAGCATTCTTGCTCTTGTGTTTTATAGGGTCCGCGTTGTCAGCGGTCTGCGTTTTAAGAGGAAACACTGCGGATATTGCATAGTCAGCGTTGTCAGCATTATAACACAGAGACTGCAGTGTCGGCATTGTCAGCATTCTTGCTCTTGTCTTTTAAAGGGTCCGCGTTGTCAGCGGTCTGCGTTTTGAAAGGAAACACTGCCGATATTGCATAGCCAGCGTTGTCAGCATTATAAAACAGAGACTGCAGTGTCGGCATTGTCAGCATTCTTGCTCTTGTCTTTTAAAGGGTCCGCGTTGTCAGCGTTCTGCGTTTTAAAAGCAAACACTGCGGATATTACATAGTCAGCGTTGTCAGCATTATAAAACAGAGACTGCAGTGTCTACATTGTCAGCATTCTTGTGCTTGTCTTTCAAAGCGTCTGCGTTGTCAGCGTTCTGCGTTTTAAAAGCAAACACTGCGGATATTACATAGTCAGCGTTGTCAGCATTTTAAAACAGAGACTGCAGTGTCGGCATTGTCAGCATTCTTGCTCTTGTCTTTTAAAGGGTCCGCGTTGTCAGCGTTCTGCGGTTTAAAAGCAAACACTGCGGATATTGCATATTCAGCGTTGTAGGCATTATAAAACAGAGACTGCAGTGAGCGCATTTTCAGCATTCTTGCTCTTGTCTTTTAAAGGGTCCGCGTTGTCAGCGGTCTGCGTTTTAAAAGGAAACACTGCCGATATTGCATAGCCAGCGTTGTCAGCATTATAAAACAGAGACTGCAGTGTCGGCATTGTCAGCATTCTTGCTCTTGTCTTTTAAAGGGTCCGCGTTGTCAGCGTTCTGCGGTTTAAAAGCAAACACTGCGGATATTGCATATTCAGCGTTGTAGGCATTATAAAACAGAGACTGCAGTGAGCGCATTGTCAGCATTCTTGCTCTTGTCTTTTAAAGGGTCCGCGTTTTAAAAGGAAACACTGCGGATATTGCATAGTCAGCGTTGTCAGCATTATAAAACAGAGACTGCAGTGTCGGCATTGTCAGCTTTCTTGCTCTTGTCTTTTAAAGGGTCCGCGTTGTCGGCGTTCTGCGTTTCAAAAGCAAACACTGTATAGTCAGCGTTGTCAGTATTATACATCTGAGACTGCAGTGTCCGTATTGTCAGCATTCTTGCTGTTGTGTTTTAGAGGGTCCGCGTTATCAGCGCTCTGCGTTTTGAAAGCAAACACTGCGGATATTGCATAGGCAGGCGTTGTCAGCATTTTAAAACTGAGATTGCAGTGTCCGCACTGTCAGCATTCTTGCTCCTGTCTTTTAAAGGATCCGCGTTGTCAGCGTTCTGCGTTTTAAAAGCAACCACTGCAGATATTACATAGTCAGCGTTGTCAGCATTATAAATCTGATACTGCAGTGTCGGCATTGTCAGCATTCTTGCTCCTGTCTTTTAGAGGGTCCGCGTTGTCAGCGTTCTGCGTTTTAAAAGCAAACACTGTATAGTCAGCGTTGTCACTATTATACATCTGAGACTGCAGTGTCCGCATTGTCAGCATTCTTGCTGTTGTGTTTTAGAGGGTCCGCGTTATCAGCGCTCTGCGTTTTGAAAGCAAACACTGCGGATATTGCATAGTCAGCGTTGTCAGCATTATAAAACAGAGACTGCAGTGTCGGCATTGTCAGAATTCTTGCTCTTGTCTTTTAAAGGGTCCGCGTTGTCAGCGTTCTGCGTTTCAAAAGCAAACACTGTATAGTCAGCGTTGTCAGTATTATACATCTGAGACTGCAGTGTCCGCATTGTCAGCATTCTTGCTGTTGTGTTTTAGAGGGTCCGCGTTATCAGCGCTCTGCGTTTTGAAAGCAAACACTGCGGATATTGCATAGTCAGGCGTTGTCAGCATTTTAAAACTGAGATTGCAGTGTCCGCACTGTCAGCATTCTTGCTCCTGTCTTTTAAAGGATCGGCGTTGTCAGCGTTCTGCGTTTTAAAAGCAACCACTGCGGATATTACATAGTCAGCGTTGTCAGCATTATAAATCTGATACTGCAGTGTCGGCATTGTCAGCATTCTTGCTCCTGTCTTTTAGAGGGTCCGCGTTGTCAGCGTTCTGCGTTTTAAAAGCAAACACTGCGGATATTACATAGTCAGCGTTGTCAGCATTATAAAACAGAGACTGCAGTGTCCACATTGTCAGCATTCTTGTGCTTGTCTTTCAAAGGGTCTGCGTTGTCAGCGTTCTGCGTTTTAAAAGCAAACACTGCGGATATTACATAGTCAGCGTTGTCAGCATTATAAAACAGAGACTGCAGTGTCCACATTGTCAGCATTCTTGCTCTTGTCTTTCAAAGTGTCTGCGTTGTCAGCGTTCTGCGTTTTAAAAGCAACCACTGCGGATATTACATAGTCAGCGTTGTCAGCATTATAAATCTGATACTGCAGTGTCAGCATTGTCAGCATTCTTGCTCCTGTCTTTTAGAGAGTCCGCCTTGTCCTCGTTCTGCATTGTAAAAGTAAACACTGCGGATATTGCATAGTCAGCGCTATAAATCTGATTCTGCAGTGTCCACATTGTCAGCATTCTTGCTCCTGTCTCGTAGAGGATCCGCGTTGTAAGCGTTCTGCATTCTGAAAGCAAACACTGCGGATATTGCATAGTCAGCATTGTCAGTCTGAAAAACAGAGACTGCAGTGTAAGCATTCTTCCTCCTGCCTTTTAGAGGGTCCGCGTTGACAGCGTTCTGCGTTTTAAATGCTAACACTGCGGATATTGCATAGTCAGCGTTGTCAGTATTATAATACAGAGATTGCAGTGTCGGCATTGTCAGCATTCTTGCTGTTGCCTTTTAGTGGTTCCGCGCTGACAGCGTTCTGCGTTTTAAATGAGACATTGCGGATAATACATAGTTAGCGTTGTCAGCTTTATTAATCTGATACTGCAGTGTCTGCATTATCATTCCGCGCTGTCAGCGTTCTGCGTTTTAAAAGCAGACACTGCGGATATTGCATAGTCAGCGTTGTCAGCATTATCACACAGAGATGTCAGCATTCTTGCTCCTGTCTCTTAGAGAGTCCACGTTGTCAGCATTGTGCATTTTAAAAGCAATCACTGTGGATATTGCATAGTCAGCATTGCCAGCCTTATAAAATAGAGACTGCAGTGTCGTCATTGTCAGCATTCCTGCTCCTGTCTTTTAGAGGGTCCGCGTTGACAGCGTTCTCCGTTTTAAATGCAAACACTGCGGATATTGCATGGTCCACGTTGCCAGCATTATAAAACAGAGACTGCAGTGTTGGCATTGTCAGCATTCTTGCTCTTGTAATTAAAGAGTACTTTTTCCGTCCTATGTTTAGAGAAAGATAAAGACTTACATTTGTTCGGCCTAGAAAATAGATGTTTTGATTACAGACGAGTATGTCCAACTTACCTTGTGGAGAAATTCACCACTGAAATTCAGTTGCCCTAAAAATGACATAGTGGAATCATAGATGTGTCCCTCACTCCTACAATGTAGGTTATATGAATATTTACATCTGTTTGGCCTAGAAATAAGATGCGGTGTCTCATGCATGCATCATTGTTGCATTGTAGCATTCTTGCTGTTGTCTTTGTGAGAGTCCGCGTTGTCAGCCTTCTGCGTTTTAAATGCAAACACTGCGGATATTGCATAGTCAGCGTTGTCAGCAATATAAAGCAGACTGCAGTGTCTGCATTGTCAGCATTCTTGCTCTTGTCTTTTAAAGGGTTTCCCGTTCGTCAGTATTTTGTGTTTTTTAAAAGCAAACACTGCGGACATTGTATTGTCAACCCTTTGCTAAGTACCCACAATATTGTCTTCCACTACAATTAGATAATGTAACCACCAGCGAGATTGTTCGTCTCACAACCAGGAGAATATCAAGGTGTCGGCATTGTCGGCATTCTTGCTCCTGTCTGTTAGAGGGTCCTCTTTGACAGCGTTCTGCGTTTTAAATGCAAACACTGCGGATATTACGTAGTCAGTGTTGTCAGCATTGTAAGTCTGATACTGCAGTGTCCTCATTGTCAGCATTCTTGCTGCTGTCTCTTAGAGGGTTCGCGTTGTCAGCATTCTTGCTCCTGTCTCTTAGAGGGTCCGCGTTGTCAGCATTCTGCATTTTAAAAGCAATCATCGCGGATATTGCATAGTCAGCATTGCCAGCCTTTTAAAATAGAGACTGCAGTGTCGGCATTGTCAGCATTGCTGCTCCTGTCTTTTAAAGGGTCTGCGTTTACAGCGTTCTGCGTTTTCAATGCAAACACTGCGGATATTGCATAGTCAACGTTGCCAGCATTATAAAACAGAGACTGCAGTGTTGGCATTGTCAGCATTCTTGCTCTTGTAATTAAAGAGTACTTTTTCCGTCCTATGTTTAGAGAAATATAAGGACTTACATTTGTTCGGCCTAGAAAATAGATGTTTCGATTACAGACGAGTATGTCCAACTTACCTTGTGGAGAAATTCAACACTGAAATTCAGGTGCCCTAAAAGTGAGATAGTGGAATCATAGATGCGTCCTTCACTCCTACAATGTAGGATATATGAATATTTACATCTGTTTGGCCTAGAAATAAGATGCGGTGTCTCATGCATGTATCATTGTCGCATTGTAGCATTCTTGCCCTTGTCTTTGTGAGGGTCCGCGTTGTCAGCCTTCTGCGTTTTAAATGCAAACACTGCGCATATTGCATAGTCAGCGTTGTCAGCAATATAAAGCAGACTGCAGTGTCCGCATTGTCAGCATTCTTGCTCATGTCTTATAAAGGGTTACCCGTTTGTCAGTATTCTGTGTTTTTTTAAAGCAAACACTGCGGATATTGTATTGTCAACCCTTTGCTAAGTACTCACAATATTGTCTTCCACTACAATTAGATAATGTCACCACCAGCGAGATTGTTCGTCTCACAACCAGGAGAATATTAAGACCTACATTTGTTTGGCCTAGAACTAAGAAGCTGTAATTACATAATGGACTATCTGTATGTTTGTCATAGGAACGGTATTACGTGGTCGACTCCTCAATCTCCTGTCTATCCAGCGGTGGAGCTGGAGACAATTAGGACCCATATTGAAAGTCTTCCGGCGTTGTTGTGGTACGGAATTTAAGGTGTCATTCTCTTTTCTGTGCGAGCACAGAGTTGTTTACATGTAGCAGGGGTACCAGTATCGGTGCGTGTATCTTCCTGTAAGCGGCGTTGCTTTGCTACCCAGGTCGACAATGCAATCTGCAGGAAATGATGAAGTTACAAATAACTGGGACAACCGATACATTCCATGCAATATTTATTAAAAGTGAAGAAATGTAAAAAAAACATACACTCACAAAAAAAAACAAAAAAAAAACAAACATTGTATCTGCGGATAGTACACTGTCATGGATATGGACCGGAGAAGAAGTACTGAGATTTCCTGATGTTTACGCCAGTGACCTTTGACCGCTGGCCTCGGCCTTCATTTTGGTACGCAACACATCAGGTATGCGCACAGAAAAACTTGGAACTGTAGCTATTCAAAGGGACGAAGGGACAATCTAATAAAAATAAAATCCTATCTGATTGATGGCTTGCAGGATCCAACTGTCTTTGGGGTATCTTCTGATTTTGCCACCCTCCCGCCAGGTTGGCACCATAATGCGGATTATGAAGAGGTCTTTGGCGTAAACCTTGGGACCATGACCTATCCCTCTCTCCGACTGTAAGTGAAGTAGATGTAGTTAAAATGCGATGGTGATGTCATAAGACTGTTAAACATTCATGACCTGGGCGCTCTGAACACCAAATTGAATTGAAATCAGTAATATCCCACATAGCGACAAATACGATTGGGAGCATTGATATGATATTAATTCACTAAGATTGGGCAGAGGGAGGAACAGACGAACGGAAATTGTTGTCACATAATACGTCTGACTTTTGGGCGGGCATAAAAAGTGGGAATTTTTAGGCCATCATATTTGCAAAAGAGTATCATACATTTCGCATCTCTTCTTCATATGTTGCATTTTGTGCTGGATTTGAAGCTGTGTTTTCGTGCGTATGATAAATTGTTTTTTGAGGGTTAATAGCGAGCGGACAATGGCGTTATACTTCGTCATGCAAATTATATGACGGAATTTGAGTGTTTCTCTTCCTATACATCTTCATAATTTGCCAAATGAGTATATTTTCTGGAATTGTCCAACCTCATGACCTGAGCTCCTCTTTTAAATCATTTCTAGTGTATTTTGCACATTTCTTGTGCTTGAATGTAACATGAGTTTTATGTCTTTTGCGTGATGATTTACGTGGTTTGTTTTTTGCTGACGTTGAACGCGGAGCCTTTAAAAGAGAGAAGCCAGAATGCTGACAATGCCGACACTGCATACTCTGTTTTATAATGCTGACAACGCTGACTACACAATATCCGCAGTGTTTGCTTTTAAAACGCAGAACGCTGACGATGCGGCCCCTTCGAAAGACAAGAGCAATAATGCTGACAATGCCGACAAAGCAGTCTCTGTTTTATAATGCTGACCACGCTGACTATGCAATATCCGCAGTGTTTGCTTTTAAAACGTAGAACGCTGACGACGCGGCCCCTTTGAAAGACAAGAGCAAGAATGCTGACAATGTCGACACAGCAGTCTTTGTTTTATAATGCTGACAACGCTGACAATGCCGACACAGCAGTCTCTGTTACGCTGGCTATACAATATCCGCAGTGTTTGCTTTAAAACGCAGAACGCTGACAACGCGGACCCTTTCAAAGACAAGACTAAGAATGCTGACAATGCCGACACTGCAGTTTTTGTTTTATAATGCTGACAACGCTGACTATACAATATCCGCAGTGTTTGCTTTTAAAACGCAGACCGCTGACAACGCAGACCCTTTGAAAGACAAGCACAAGAATCCTGACAATGTGGAAACTGTTTTAAAATGCTGACAACGCTGACTATGCAATATCCGGAGTGTTTGCTTTCAAAACGCAGAAAGCTGACAGCGCGGACCCTTTAAAAGACAAGAGCAAGAATGCTGGACACTGCAGTCTCGGATTTATAAGGCTGACAACGCTGACTATACATATCCGCAGTGTTTGCTTTAAAACGCAGAAGGCTGACAAAGCGGACCCTTTCAAAGACAAGACTAAGAATGCTGGCAATGCCGACACTGCAGTTTTTGTTTTATAATGCTGACAACGCTGACTATACAATATCCGCAGTGTTTGCTTTTGAAACGCAGAACGCTGACAACGCAGACCCTTTGAAAGACAAGCACAAGAATGCTGACAATGTGGACACTGCAGTCTCTGTTTTATAATGCTAACAACGCTGACTATGCAATATCCGCAGTCTTTGCTTTTAAAACGCAGAACACTGACACCGCCGACCCTTTAAAAGACAAGACCAAGAATGCTGACAATGCGGACACTGCAGTCTCGGATTTATAAGGCTGATAACGCTGACTATGCGTATCCGCAGTGTTTGCTTCAAAACGCAGAACGCTGACAACGCGGACCCTTTGAAAGAGAAGAGCAAAAATGCTGACAATGCCGAGACTGCAGTCTCTGTTTTATAATGATGACAATCCTGACTGCAATATCCGCAGTGTTTGGTTTAAAACTCAGAACGCTGACAACGTGGACCATCTAAAAGACAGGAGCGAGAATGCTGACAATGGGGCCACTGCAGTCTCAGATTTATAAGGCTGACAACGCTGACTATGCAATATCCGCAGTCTTTGCTTTTAAAACGCAGAACGCTGACAACGCGGACCCTTTGAAAGACAAACACAAGAATGCTGACAATGTGGACACTGCAGTTATGTTTTATAATGCTGACAACGCTGACTATACAATATCCGCAGTGTTTGCTTTTAAAACGCAGAACGCTGACAACGCAGACCCTTTGAAAAAACCCCACAAGAATGCTGACAATGTGGACACTGCAGTCTCTGTTTTATAATGCTGACAATGCCATATCCGCATTTATAATGCTGACAACGCTGACTATACAATTTCCACAATGTTTGCTTTTAAAACGCAGAACGCTGACAACGCAGACCCTTTGAAAGACAAGCACAAGAATGCTGACAATGTGGACACTTTTAAAATGCTGACAACGCTGACTATGCAATATCCGCAGTGTTTGCTTTCAAAACGCAGAACGCTGACAACGCGGACCCTTTAAAAGACAAGAGCAAGAATGCTGACAATGCGGACACTGCAGTCTCAGATTTATAAGGCTGACAACCCTGACTATACATATCAGCAGTGTTTGCTTCAAAACGCAGAACGCTGACAACGCGGACCCTTTGAAAGACAAGAGCAAGAATGCTGACAATGCCGAGACTGCAGTCTCTGTTTTATAATGCTGACTACGCAATATCCGCAGTGTTTGCTTTAAAACTGAGAACGCTGACAACGCGGACCCTCTAAAAGACAGGAGCGAGAATGCCGACAATGCGCTCACTGTAGTCTCTGGTTTATAATGCTGACAACGCTGACTATACAATATCCGCAGTGTTTGCTTTCAAAACGCAGAACGCTGACAACGCGGACCCTTTAAAAGACAGGAGCAAGAATGCTGACAATGCGGACACTGCAGTCCCATATTAATAAGGCTGACAACCCTGACTATACATATCAGCAGTGTTTGCTTTAAAACGCAGAACGCTGACAACGCGGACCCTTTGAAAGACAAGAGCAAGAATGCTGACAATGCCGAGACTGCAGTCTCTGTTTTATAATGCTGACAATGCCGACTATGCAATATCCACAGTGTCTGCTTTTAAAACGCAGAACGCTGACAACGCGGACCCTTTAAAAGACAAGAGCAAGAATGCTGAACACTGCAGTCTCAGATTTATAAGGCTGACAACGCTGACTATGCAATATCCGCAGTATTTGCTTTTGAAACGCAAAACGCTGACAACGCAGACCCTTTGAAAGACAAGCACAAGAATGCTGACAATGTGGACACTGCAGTCTCTGTTTTATAATGCTGACAACGCTGACTATGCAATATCCGCAGTGTTTGCTTTTAAAACGCAGAACGCTGACAACGCGAATCCTTTAAAAGACAAGAGCAAGAATGCTGACAATGCGGACACTACAGTCTTAGATTTATAAGGCTGACAACGCTGACTATACGTATCCGCAGTGTTTGCTTCAAAACGCAGAACGCTGACAACGCGGACCCTTTGAAAGACAAGAGCAAAAATGCTGACAACGCAGTTTCTGCATTGTAGTCTGCAAGACTGCAGTCTCTGTTTTATAATGCTGACAATGCTGACTATGCAATATCCGCAGAACGCTGACAACGCGGACCCTTTAAAAGACAAGGGGAAGAATGCTGACAACGCAGTGTCTGCATTGTAGCTTAAGTCACTCCCTCTACAAGAACAACGCTGACAAGCGGAGTAACACTGATAATGCCGTCTCTGCGGTCTCTGCTTTGTTGGGCTTACAACGCTGACTATCGCAGTGTCAGCGTTCAACTTGAAGAACGCTGACAGAAGAACGCCGACATTGTCGACACGGAAAAATGAAAAGAACAAGGATGATGTACAAGGCTAACAACGGCGACAGTGCAGATTACATCCTCTCTCTCTACGTGTACAGCGCCCCCACCCACCCACCCGCCCTTAAACATTGAAGGGAGTTAATCCCTTGAAAATGGAAGGTTGGATTTTCTCCCGTGCTTCCTTACATGAAGTATGGACCAAATTTTGTGATCAAAATTCAATCATTTGGATCACCCTCTGAAATCATTACAATAACAAAGAAATTGCACATAATTTGCATGATTTTGGACCATTTTGTCAGCTTCTTGTTCAATTAAATTCGATCACCCCCTAAGTTTACGTTGGGAATATCACTTCCTCTGATTGAATTATAAGGCGAATTACCATACTTGTTGATTTTATGTTCCTAAGCTTAGTATTGAGTTGAAAGTTGAAATATTAAGAAACCTCACCATATGTTAATCTGACCATATACAGTTGAAACCTCTACAAACCCTAAATCCAGGAATGTTCTATGTGTTTGTCCAAACTGCCCCTTTAACCAGATCTAGGTATGGAGCAAATGATGGAGTTGTCATTTCATAACCCATTCGATTAAGCAGAATTTTCAATGAAGCAGCATGTGAATAAGTGAGTTCTACTTTATCTAACATCTCTAAGTCACGCTTTGACTCTGATTGTTCATTTGAGCGTCATGCATTTCTGTTCCACTTCTCCTTCTTTGATAGAATAATCTTGGCTACTAGTTTTGATGGTTTCACTAGGGGTGATGTCTATACCACAAACAACGAGACTGGCTTGTGAAAATATATATAAAAAAAATAATTGAAAACAGCCGAACGTCTCGCATGGTGGCGCCACATGGAACCCAAGTGCACCCTTTCACTTTGAAGCGATATGTGGATTACAACAACAAGTACAAGAACCAGACTAAATGTCATGATTTATTATTTTCAGAATGTTTCAGATTTTCAGTATAACAGACCATATGAAAAGAAGTTCCAGGTTGCAAAAGGCAGCGATAGATTTTCTATGCGCAAGTATAAACGGATATTCCTACGAAGTAGGCTCTCATTGCAAATTGTCCGGTATTGAGTGAGTGAGTCCATCCTAATCCTTTCGTCAGCAAAATAAGGAGAACCGCTGACATTAGAACCTTGATGTTTGGCACGAACGTGCATTAGGGGACTGTTACAAGCAAGTTCTGAGCTGACCTAATTCTAATGAGAATTTGATTTATAATTATTTTTTATTATTTATTGATCGCTCAGCGAGAGCACTGTCGTGCCTATCGGGAACCCTTGGTTGTATGTTTTATTGTGACTTTTGAAGGTTTCCTGACAACAGGAAGCCGGGTCCATTCGAGATTCAGACCATCTAAGAATGGTTATCGTTGGATGGAATCCCCCTATTCCAATATATTCTAGGAGCTTACATGATGCTACACTTATTCAAACTATGCATTACCCTCAGGAGGATTTCCCCACTCCTGGGCAGACATACTCAGGTCACAAATAAACCTCGAAATTGGCAAAAACATGTCTTAGGTCAAGTAAACACTTAAATTATATCAAACCGTACTTCGTAGGTTCTGTGACGTTAGTCACACTGTCATGTTACCGAGTGCTGCCAGCAAATAAATCTGGTTCTTCATACACACTTTCTAAGAAACTGGACAACTGGAGAATTTGTGGAAAATTGTGGGCAGTCGTTCACACGGATACAAGAGTGGACAAGAAAAACTTGGTCGTAGAGTAGTTATTGCAGGCTTTCGTATGCTGAAATTGACCAATGTTCGCGGAAAATATAATTGTATCTGCATTACACGGTGATTATATGCATTAAGAATTAAAGCAATGTCGGTACCCAAAAGCCTGAGCAACTATCTTAAAGCTATTTTGCAAGGCCATTTTTTTACGATATTCAGCGAAATTATCGTATATCTTATTAACGGATTTGCGTTGCCTACCTTATCGTCTGCGCATGTTAATCAGTATACCGAATAGGCATATATGGACTTACGAGTGTATTCGAGTTGGATCTCGACAGTAATAACGTACAGATATAGCGGAGAGTGAAAGAAAACTCACTCAAAGCCAATGCACATTACCTGGGCGTCAGCTCTAGCGCCAATGATATGTCAGGTAGACAATAAAGTGAATTAAATTCTATTCCGACATTTCACGTAAGCCATGCATGTATGAGAGATGGCTGACCTGCATACTAATAGTGTATTGATTTCCATGTCTGCAGGGTAAGGCTATGAGGCGCCGTTTGTGACAATATTGTCAACGACAAATATATAGAGTTAAAACCAAAAAATAAAGTCGCCGTTTGTGACAATATTGTCAACGACAAATATATAGAGTTGAAACCAAAATATAAAGTCGCCGTTTGTGAAAATATTGTCAAACACATATATAGTTAAAACCTTTGTAAATATATATAAAACGAAATAAATAGGGCCTATATATAAAGTTTTTTTTTTTTTTTTTTTATAAATATTTTTTTAACATAAATAACGGTAGAAAGTTAAGACGTTAAATGTAACGTAAATATAAAGTACACGAACAAACTTAAAATTATAGAGTAGAATGTGTAGAGCGCGCGAGTGATACTGGTTAATCAAAACTGTAACTGGGTTCTGAAGCGAAACGATGACAGCGGTGAAAGCCACTCGCATGTCACAGATGTGGCGAATCAAACAATAAGATCACGTACCTGAACATATATCAGTTCACTGCCATAGTGATTTAGTAAAGGCCTATTCCAATTTTCAACAATTACTGTTGTCATTTACAATCGTACTTCAGAGTTATCACATCAATTAGTCGCGAGATGCACGTCGACATCTTCAAGGAGTGTTTGAGTTTACCGGGTCTCGCGCTTCGCCATCTCTTCCAAGAGTGTCCTACCTACTTCTCGCTGATACAACAAAAAGATGAGGACATGTACGATTGTTTAAAACACAACATCGTCGGCGGACCTAGCCTTATTTTTCACCGCTACCATGAGAAGGATGTCACGACTCTTCCCGGTGGGAAACCCTGTGCCAAAATCATTGGATTCGACGCCAATTCCCTGTACCTGTGGTCGCTCGCCCAACCCATGCCCAGCGGGCATTATACGCGCTGGTGGGCAGACGGTCAACATTTCACACCTCAACGTACGCCGTACAAACATCTCGCCGACCAGTGGTTGGATTGGGAAGCCGATCGACGGGGAATTTATATACGCCATCAGACCAACGCCACATGCAGAGAAGCGCATAGGAGATCGTCGACTCCCCGTCGATGGGTTTGCCCTTGTACAAGGAACACCGACCGTATTTCAATTTTATGGGTGTTACTGGCACGGCCACCAATGTTTTTTCAGCGCTAGACGCTTCAACGAACGACGTGGGAAATCAGCAGAAGAATTACGAGCAGAAGTGGTGGAGAATGGAGATTACGTCAAAGAGTTGGGGTACGATCTGATCGAACTATGGGAGTGTGAATTTCACACCATGTGCCAGACCCTCCCACACTTACGCGACTTCCTTAAAGCGCGCGAGTACCCGTTGAGTCGCCGACCACTCTTGACCCTGCCACAGCTTTTCGACGCCGTTCGTTCCGGGACCCTGTATGGATTTGTGGAATGCGACCTCCATGTTCCCGACCATCTCAAGCCCCTTTTTGTGCTGTGCATAATTAATACATCGTTATTGCGCATGTTTTATTTCAACTTCTGTTGATGTTTTTATGCAGCAAATAGCAACCAGCGACTTGGCCGGCGGAATCGTGGATTGAACATCAAAGGGACAGGCTATGATATTGGCTACAGGCTAGGATATCTTATGTCGATTTATAAGTAGATGTACTTATATCTAATTGGTGTGATAACTCTGAAGTACGATTGTAAATGACAACAGTAATTGTTGAAAATTGGAATAGGCCTTTACTAAATCACTATGGCAGTGAACTGATATATGTTCAGGTACGTGATCTTACTGTTTGATTCGCCACATCTGTGACATGCGAGTGGCTTTCACCGCTGTCATCGTTTCGCTTCAGAACCCAGTTACAGTTTTGATTAACCAGTATCACTCGCGCGCTCTACACATTCTACTCTATAATTTTAAGTTTGTTCGTGTACTTTATAAAGTTCTAAATGTAACGTAAATATATATATTTACGTTACATTTAACGTCTTAACTCCCTATCGTTATTTATGTTAAAAAAATATTTATAAAAATAAAAAAAAAATAACTTTATATATAGGCCCTATTTATTTCGTCGTTGTCGTTGACAATATTGTCACAAACGGCGCCTCATATAAGGCGTATAGCGTGGGGCACACCGGTTCTCTTTAGATCAACGTAGCCAACGCTCAGCTCGATTGATACTTGGATGGATGACCGGTTGCTGTACTGGCTGGGCTGATCAGTGTCCAGGATAATAGGAACTGTGGACACTCGTGTTCTTGCACATGTAGGCACCGTCGTGATATGACTGATAAAATGTTGAAAACGACGTTAAATCCTACACACTCACCCACCCATGTCTACAGACCTAAATCACAGTACTTATAGATGTATAGGTTGTGATACATGAGGAGAGCGACTCCAAAAATATAAGCGAGAAACATTTGCAGATCAATATTTAGACAAATATTTATTCATGTCCATACACGACTTCACACACATACATGTCCTTGAAGAAGGGTGGTCTATCCGGCTAGGGTTATATGTAAATTTATGAATGTAACAGAGCAACGCTCCGCGAAGGCCAACTCTTATCTTAACGCTTCAAGAGTGATAAAGCACAGAAACTCTGATTGGTCCAGAAGATCACGTAATATCCCCTGGATTGACACTAATTCATCGTAACGCAGTGACGGCCACGAACACCCGTCGTTAAGCCTTAACGCTCGTCTCAACGCCCGTCGCAACGTTTTAACGCCCTATCATAACGCTTTGATGTTTTGGTGCGGGATCGTATACACCTTATACTATCAAAGGCAGATAGAGAGATAGGGAGCCGCTATGAGTGCGTTCACATAAGTTATTATCCATGGCTCATATGCATCGTCGGCTGTCGTAGTCCATGCTTGTGACGCGTCAATCTTCGGTCATGTTCGCTCTTGTCTACATATTGTCGACACACACTACCGTTGTAATCGATGATGCTGCAACGGCGAAATATCCCGAAACAGCTGATTTTGTAGCTTGGCCGCATGTTTTCATAGCTTCGATGAGCGGTAACCCAATATCCTCTTCCTGGTGCTTGGTTTTCATGATGAACCTATGCTTATAGAATCTCTCTTCATTTCTAGCGAATCCAAACTATATTTTTCATAGAGGTCCATGGCTGAATTTTTGGTTTCAGATTTGAGGGTGCTACTCTATGTAAGCCTGTTGTAAGTTATCCTGTCCGGCGTCGTTGATAGCCACGGCGTGGGTCACAATGCTATATCCAAAAGTTGGGTTCTCGAGATATAGTCTTATTATTATCAACCGAGCGTTCAGCCTAACTGTCAGTTGGTAGTCCCTAATTATCAGTCAGTTTGGACTCCCAGAACTATCCACTTCGCTCTCAACGTCTGTATCGGCTTCTTGCGTCTCAGACTCTCCGTAGCCATGTATATTATTCTGGTGTCGTATCACATCATGGTGTCTGGTGAACGGGCGTTCGCATGTTGGCGATTAGAGGTCGACTGTGAAAGTCTTCCGGCTAGGATTTATTTTATAGACGTAACACAGTAACGCCCGAAAACGTCTATCTTATCGCTTCAACGTTCTGGCGAGATAGTTCACGTGATATCACATGAAATTGAGAGTAGTTCATCGTGACGCAGTGACGCCCGTCAACGCCCATTGTTACGCCTTAATGCTCGTTACAACGCCTTAACGCCCTACCTTAACGCCATATCGCGGCAGTTACGTCATCCTGCTTCATGTTTTTGCACCATTTTCCGTTAATCCTTGATGAAAGTAACTCTGATCATGTTCCAATGTGTATGCCGCGAGTCCTGAGAATTCCACTGTGGGGGTGGAGGGGGGGGGGGGGTTGGGGGTATTAGGCACCCCCACTCTATATATATACTGTATAGTTTGGTCCTAGTTTTGCATCCATATACCAAAGTGTCCGGGAGTTAGCTTCGAGGTCCAAATTTCATCCTAAGTCCAACATCAGCGGTTACGCCACATTGCTACCACATATCTCTCCTGATGTTACCCCGCCTCAAATTCGCTGGGATTTGCACTTTATATACTACTTCTGTGTGTCTGTGTGTGTGTGTGTGTGTGTGTGTATGCGCGTGTGTATGCATGTGTGTATGTGTGTGAGTATGCGTCTGTGTGTGTGTGTGTGCGTGTGTGTGTATGTGTGTGTATATGTGTGTCTGCCTGTGTGTATGCATGTGTGTTTGTGTATACGTCTGTGTGTAGGTGTGTGTGTGTTGCCGTAAGTCATGATACAGACAGATGAGAGAAAAAGATCAACACGTTCACCGGGTACTGTGGTTTTACATCAGGGTCCTCATCTTACATCCGGGTGTTGGACACCTGTTGACGTCAATAATTTGCATATGACCTCTGTGAGGTCAGTTCCGCTTCCGTTCACGTGACCGGCACTGACCTTTGACCCCTGCGCGCGCTAACAATACCGGATAAAAATTGCGCGCAGGGGTCAAAGGTCAGAGCCGGTCACGCGAACGGAAGCGGAAGTAAGATAAGGACCCTGATGTAAACCACAGTACCCGGTGAACGTGTTGATCATTTTCTCTCATCTGTCTGCATCATGACTTACGGCGACACACACACACACCTACACGCAGACGTATACACAAACACACATGCATACACACAGACAGACACACATACACACACACATACACACACACCCACACACATACACACAGACGCATACTCACGCACATACACACATGCATACACACACCAATACACACACACACAAGCACAAACTCGCAAGCAGACACAGACGCATACACACATGCATACACACAGACGCATACACACACACATACACACACACAATATGACTGACTATTCACATGCAGGACATGAGAGCTTCTGGACCTGGGCCTGATAGAAGTCCGAGATGGTGGTACATTCGTGAACATCCGGGCATTTTTACATCCGGGACTTTTACATCCGGGTACATCCGGGTTCTTGTACATCCCTGACTGTAGAACATCCGGGTACTCCTACGTTGGCCTGTAAGAGCCGTAATTTTTACGGCATTCATCATTTCCAGATCCACAGCCAATATGTTCTCTTGCACTACTTGCTCGAAGCGCTTTCATCGCATGGACAGTTTGCCTTGTCACACACGTGCACGCCACGAAGTACCCATGCATACATATGATGGCCGAGAAGGGACATCGCTGTATTGTGTTAATGAATCTGGACCGACACACGAAGGCAGGATGCGAAGTCAGGATGCGAAAGACGAAGGCAGGATGCGAAGCGCGAAGTCAGGATGCGAAATCAAAACATGAAGCGCGAAGTCAGGATGCGAAGTCGCGAAGGCAGGATACGAAGTGGCGAAGCCAGGATGCGAAGCGCGAAGTCATGATGCGAAATCAGAACAAAGCATTGGAAAGACTGGAAGCGAAGCGCGAAGTCAGGATGCGAAGGCAGGATGCGAAGCGCGAAGTCAGGATGCGAAGTCGCGAAGGCAGGATGCGAAGTGGCGAAGCCAGGATGCGAAGCGCGAAGTCAGGATGCGAAGTCAGGATGCGAAGCGCGAAGTCAGGATGCGAAGTCGGGAAGGCAGGATGCGAAATCAAAACATGAAGCGCGAAGTCACGGCACCTAACTTCGCCACTTCGCAACCTGCCTTCGCGCTTCGCATCCCGACTTCGCATCCTGACTTCGCGCTTCGCATCCTGGCTTCGCCATTTCGCATCCTGCCTTCGCGACTTCGCATCCTGACTTCGCGCTTCGCATCCTGCCTTCGCATCCTGACTTCGCGCTTCGCTTCCAGTCTTTGCAATGCTTTGTTTTGATTTCGCATCCTGACTTCGCGCTTCGCATCCTGGCTTCGCCACTTCGCATCCTGCCTTCGCGCCTTCGCATCCTGACTTCGCGCTTCATGTTTTGATTTCGCATCCTGACTTCGCGCTTCGCATCCTGCCTTCGTCCTTCGCATCCTGACTTCGCATCCTGCCTTCGTGTGATTCATAACACAATACAGCGATGTCCCTTCTCGGCCATCATACATACATGTGCGGATTGTGATATAGTCTTTAAGCATCCCAGTCAATTGAGACGTCACCGAAATGTCATACACGGATCACGCTCGCCACTCTCGAGACCGGATATTTTAGTTTATATGGGAATGCTTCTGAGAATAGAAGAACCCATGGATGTCGATTCGCCGCCGCAAATTGAAGAGCCGAAGGAGATTGATCTCAGTGTTGAATGAGAGATGTAAGAGTTTCGAGCTTCAGTATCATGTATTGCCCGAGGACGTTTAGGTTACACTGAACGAAGATTAAACTTTCTGAAATGATGGCTTCTGATTGGTCGATAGGATGGTCACCTTGCCTCTAAATATAAATACGGAAACACGCATGTTAGATGTACATTTCTCACAACCTGTACCAGACCCGATCAAATGGAAAAGCCAGCCAATTCCAAGGCAGATGAGCAATCGTAGAAGATTGACGAAAAGGTGCCGGTTCCCGCTCGATTCCGCAAAAGAGTTACCAAAAGATACCCGCCCATAACTATGGAAATGATTGATGATTTCTTCAGTGTGGGTTACAGCTTAACCAAGGGGGAGCCCAGAAATCTCCGCTACCATCGCCAGCGATGCCTGACCTGCCTCGAAGGTGTACCCTTGGCCGGGTGTGATCTTTGCACGAGGAGAGAGGAGATTTCCAGTGGGCGAAGTGAATTGAACATCCGGGCACTTTTACATCCGGGGACTTTTACATCCGGATACATCCGGGTTCTTGTCGCTGACGTCCGCGACTACATCCGGGTACTTCTATGTTGGACTATAAGGGCCAGAATCTTTACGGCCTTCATCATTTCCAGATCCATAGCCGATATGTTCTCTTGCACAACTTGCCAGAAGCTTTTTACTCGTCTAGATAATTTACGACGCCACGAGGCCTCCACCCACAACGATGCTCGGTATACTTGTACAACCTGCGCACGGTTATTCAATCGGGAGGATCATTTACTGCGCCACGAACGCTCATTCCACGAGGGCGCTACGGAACAATGTAACGGTTGTGGTCAACTCTTCAAACGACCCAGTCAGCTAAGACAGCATCAACGTTTGATTCATGCCCCGTCTGTACGGTTTGGGTGACAAATTTCCACTAAAGTGGAGCCGCGGAAGGTCATACCCAGTGAAGATGAGCCCGGGGAGACGAATGCCACTGGTGATGCGATCACGGAGAGCCCGTCTATACCCACAGTTCAGAAGAACCTAGATATCCAGCCGGTCCCTAGAATTACTGTTCCCAGTCATACGCCTGACAACAACGAACATTTTCTGGAAGATGCGGTGGATGTTCCCAGCGATCTCTTACAGGACGCCCATCCAGTGAGTGACATCTATCAGCGCCATTGGCCCATGATACGGCATTGTTTCCACCGTCATCGCCCTATTCAAGATATCTACAATTTCCGATTGACTGACCTCACCCGTCTACGCAACTACGTGGAAGCCATCTTCAATGACCAAGCTATGTCCTTCAAATTAAATCTGGCGTTTGGCTATGTACTGCAGCATAATGAGACAGATCAAGTCCGATATTTTTACCCGAGCAGTATCATCCGGGTATTTGACCAACCGTTTACCATCATTAACCGGGCGTCGCTAGAGACGATGCTGGAGAAACTGGACACCGTGGATCCCTTGGAATGGGCCCAACAACAACGCCCCAACACCAAGTGGACAGTGGAGAGGGTGACCAATGTTACGTTCTTCGTGACCAAATTACGGAATCTTCCCATCGGGTGAATGTATTCACTCATGCACTGATAGATACTCAGAATGCACAAACAACTATCTGAGGATATGTTGCCTCAACGGTATCCTGGGCTACCCGACGATGATTAAAATAAACGATTCAAAGCGAACATGACCGAAGATGGAACTTTCTGAAATGGAGACTTCTGATTGGACAAGAATACATCTAACGGACAGGAACGAATATGACAGATACAAATGGTGGCCTCTGATTGGACAAGAGTCTTCTTGAATTGTAAATATACCCAACGCGGCTCCCCCCAGCGTGGGTATGATGTAACATTGGGGAGAATAAACTATATGAAAAAACTTCTTGTTGTTGTTGTTCTCATGTCTCGTCCTTGTTGTTGTTGTTGCTGTTCTCTCTCCGGTCTATATCATGGCGTCAGGGCGTTATGTTAAAGTGTCAAGGCGTAACGAAGGGCGTTGACGGGCGTCACTGCATTTCGAAGAATTAGTGACAATTCCATGGATATCTAGAAAATCAGAGCTTCTGAGCTATTTCACTAGGGCGTTGAAGCATTAAGCTCGGCGTTGGTGGGCGTTTCTACAAGATGACACCTCACACGACGCATTGGCACCGCGGATGGTCCATCTCTACACCAAACACATTCCTTCACACCCTCGAAATGTCCACTTTGACTACTACTCCTATTGACGACGTCACCAATGACGTCTCAGATGCTGTGGACATCCCTCAAATCGGGGTCTACACCCCGAGAGCTACAACATGACACCTCCCACGACGCGTTCGGACCAAGGATGGTCCATCTCTACACCAAAAATACCATCATTCACTGCCCCAAAATGCCCACTTTCGCCACTACTCGTACTGATGAGGGTCATCAATGACGTCGCAGATGCTGTGGATATCCCGCAAATCCGGGTCCCCGCCCCGAGAGCTACAACATGACACCTCCAGCGACACATTCGGACCAAGGAGGGTCCATCTCTACACCAAAAACCTTCTTTCACGCATCCCCAAAATGACCACTTTACTTACTACACCCAACTGCGCATGCGCAGATTGACGCGACTTGCAATTAAAAACACACCATTCTGACTCTACCCCACAAAAGCTTCAGTTGGACACCTCCCACGACCCATTGGGGCCCATACCGGTCCATCTCTTCCCCAAACACACCCCCCACGTACCCCCAAAATGCCTGCTTTCTATACTACGGCCAGACTGCGCATGCGCAGACTATTGAACACGGACGAACCATTAGTCCAGCCGGATGCTCCTCCACGAGAGCTTCAAAATAAGACCTCATACGACACCATAGGATCATTAGGGGCTCACCTAGACCCCAAAATGTCCACCCTGTATGGACATATACAATCATAGCCAGTATGGGCTATATAGACCTACCCAGGCCTCGGTGAACTTTTTCCAAAAATTTCACCGTTTCGTTTCGAAACCCTTCCCATCGTGTTCCAAATGACGAGACGTGAAAAACAAATCCAAACAACCCATATCACAATGAACGTGTGTGAATTTCCCAGGTTGAACCTATACCCCCATATAGCCAGTATGGGACTATATGGGCTATATGGTACTTTTCCCAAAATTCCACCGCTGCGCTCCGAAACCCTTCCCACCGTGTTCTAAATGACGAGACGTGAAAAACAAATCCAAACAACCCATATCACAATGAACGTGTGTGAATTTCTCAGGTTGAACCTATAGCCAGTATAGAACTACATGGGGCTATATACAGACCTCGGTGACTTTTCCCAAAAATTTCACCGATTCGCTCCGGGACCCCTCCCATTGTGTTTTTCTCGACGAGACGAGAAAACGAGACCCCACAACCCATAGTAACACCCACAAAAACATTGACCACCCCTCCCCCCATATAGCCAGTATGAGCCTATATACAGACCTCGGTGACTTTTCCCAAAAATTTCACCGATTCGCTCCGGGACCCCTCTCATTGTGTTTTTCTCGGCGAGACGAGAAAAACGAGACCCCACAACCCATAGTATAGCCCACAAAAAAAAATTGACCACCCCTCCCCCCATATAGCCAGTATGCGCCTATATACAGACCTCCCATTGTCATTTTCTTGGCGAGACGAGAAAAACGAGATCCCACAAGCCAGCCACGAAAGAAATTGACCATCCCCATACCCCATACAGGCATTTTCCCTTATATTGTATAATACAGACCCCTATTGTACGAGTAAAGTCCGCGTTCCGCTTTTTATAGTTTCGGGGAAAAAATCCTAATTTTACATGCACCCACCCCATTGACTCGATAGGCAGGCCCCGATAAGACCGAGGGCAGATATTAGCCCTTTTGGCTAGAGCTGATAGGGGTTTTTCCCTATTTTGGGGTACAGTCCGTGTTCCGCTTTTTATATTTCCGGAAAAAATCCTAATTTTACATGCACCCACCCCATTGACTTGATAGGCAGGCCCCGATAAGCCCGAGGGCAGATATTAGCCCTTTTGGCTAGAGCTGATAGGGGTTTTCCCCTATTTTAGGGGTAAAGTGCGTGTTCCGCTTTTTATAACTTGGGGAAAAAATCCTAATTATACATGCACCCACCCCATTGACTTGAAAGGCAGGTCCCAATAAGCCCGGGGACCGATATTAGCCCGTTTGGCTAGGGTTGATAGGTATTTTCGCCTATTTTCGGGGTAAAGTTCGTGTTCCGCTTTTTATAGTTTCGGGGAAAAATCCTAATTTTACATGCACCCACCCATGACTGGATGCCCCTTCACGAATGCTTCACTTTGATACCTCACTCGACCCAATGGGACCATGCAGCGTATTTGAAATTTAGGGACTACTTTTTCTCCGCGGAAGCTTTTTCTCGCGACCGCATCACCACCAGACCGCATCAACGCGGATGAATACATTCCCTGCAACAATTGGAACTCTCCTGTGTTGGAGGTAGCTTTTTGGTCATTCTGCCGGAATTATAGTGACCTTGACCTCTGTGACCTCCCCAATATGCAATTTTTTTAGGTCAATACGCGGGCTTTTGTGGTCTATATACTACTTTTGACCCAGATATAAACAAATGTAATCGTCAACATAACTTTTCCGCCAAAATAGTGTCCTAGCTGGATATTTAGTTTTGAATCTCATAAGTGAACATTTGACGTTAAAGAATGCGGTTGGGGGTGATAGTGATATGGTCGAGCTGATCATAATGGCAAGATATGGACATCGATAGGATGGTCACCTTGCCTCTAAATATAAATACGGAAACACGCATGTTAGATGTACATTTCTCACAACCTGTACCAGACCCGATCAAATGGAAAAGCCAGCCAATTCCAAGGCAGATGAGCAATCGTAGAAGATTGACGAAAAGGTGCCGGTTCCCGCTCGATTCCGCAAAAGAGTTACCAAAAGATACCCGCCCATAACTATGGAAATGATTGATGATTTCTTCAGTGTGGGTTACAGCTTAACCAAGGGGGAGCCCAGAAATCTCCGCTACCATCGCCAGCGATGCCTGACCTGCCTCGAAGGTGTACCCTTGGCCGGGTGTGATCTTTGCACGAGGAGAGAGGAGATTTCCAGTGGGCGAAGTGAATTGAACATCCGGGCACTTTTACATCCGGGGACTTTTACATCCGGATACATCCGGGTTCTTGTCGCTGACGTCCGCGACTACATCCGGGTACTTCTATGTTGGACTATAAGGGCCAGAATCTTTACGGCCTTCATCATTTCCAGATCCATAGCCGATATGTTCTCTTGCACAACTTGCCAGAAGCTTTTTACTCGTCTAGATAATTTACGACGCCACGAGGCCTCCACCCACAACGATGCTCGGTATACTTGTACAACCTGCGCACGGTTATTCAATCGGGAGGATCATTTACTGCGCCACGAACGCTCATTCCACGAGGGCGCTACGGAACAATGTAACGGTTGTGGTCAACTCTTCAAACGACCCAGTCAGCTAAGACAGCATCAACGTTTGATTCATGCCCCGTCTGTACGGTTTGGGTGACAAATTTCCACTAAAGTGGAGCCGCGGAAGGTCATACCCAGTGAAGATGAGCCCGGGGAGACGAATGCCACTGGTGATGCGATCACGGAGAGCCCGTCTATACCCACAGTTCAGAAGAACCTAGATATCCAGCCGGTCCCTAGAATTACTGTTCCCAGTCATACGCCTGACAACAACGAACATTTTCTGGAAGATGCGGTGGATGTTCCCAGCGATCTCTTACAGGACGCCCATCCAGTGAGTGACATCTATCAGCGCCATTGGCCCATGATACGGCATTGTTTCCACCGTCATCGCCCTATTCAAGATATCTACAATTTCCGATTGACTGACCTCACCCGTCTACGCAACTACGTGGAAGCCATCTTCAATGACCAAGCTATGTCCTTCAAATTAAATCTGGCGTTTGGCTATGTACTGCAGCATAATGAGACAGATCAAGTCCGATATTTTTACCCGAGCAGTATCATCCGGGTATTTGACCAACCGTTTACCATCATTAACCGGGCGTCGCTAGAGACGATGCTGGAGAAACTGGACACCGTGGATCCCTTGGAATGGGC
The DNA here is from genome assembly GCA_036873755.1 of Hanleya hanleyi. NCBI lineage: Eukaryota > Metazoa > Mollusca > Polyplacophora > Lepidopleurida > Hanleyidae > Hanleya > Hanleya hanleyi. The sequence goes on from JAVTVY010052462.1 coordinate 194,092, forward strand.
CCAACAACAACGCCCCAACACCAAGTGGACAGTGGAGAGGGTGACCAATGTTACGTTCTTCGTGACCAAATTACGGAATCTTCCCATCGGGTGAATGTATTCACTCATGCACTGATAGATACTCAGAATGCACAAACAACTATCTGAGGATATGTTGCCTCAACGGTATCCTGGGCTACCCGACGATGATTAAAATAAACGATTCAAAGCGAACATGACCGAAGATGGAACTTTCTGAAATGGAGACTTCTGATTGGACAAGAATACATCTAACGGACAGGAACGAATATGACAGATACAAATGGTGGCCTCTGATTGGACAAGAGTCTTCTTGAATTGTAAATATACCCAACGCGGCTCCCCCCAGCGTGGGTATGATGTAACATTGGGGAGAATAAACTATATGAAAAAACTTCTTGTTGTTGTTGTTCTCATGTCTCGTCCTTGTTGTTGTTGTTGCTGTTCTCTCTCCGGTCTATATCATGGCGTCAGGGCGTTATGTTAAAGTGTCAAGGCGTAACGAAGGGCGTTGACGGGCGTCACTGCATTTCGAAGAATTAGTGACAATTCCATGGATATCTAGAAAATCAGAGCTTCTGAGCTATTTCACTAGGGCGTTGAAGCATTAAGCTCGGCGTTGGTGGGCGTTTCTACAAGATGACACCTCACACGACGCATTGGCACCGCGGATGGTCCATCTCTACACCAAACACATTCCTTCACACCCTCGAAATGTCCACTTTGACTACTACTCCTATTGACGACGTCACCAATGACGTCTCAGATGCTGTGGACATCCCTCAAATCGGGGTCTACACCCCGAGAGCTACAACATGACACCTCCCACGACGCGTTCGGACCAAGGATGGTCCATCTCTACACCAAAAATACCATCATTCACTGCCCCAAAATGCCCACTTTCGCCACTACTCGTACTGATGAGGGTCATCAATGACGTCGCAGATGCTGTGGATATCCCGCAAATCCGGGTCCCCGCCCCGAGAGCTACAACATGACACCTCCAGCGACACATTCGGACCAAGGAGGGTCCATCTCTACACCAAAAACCTTCTTTCACGCATCCCCAAAATGACCACTTTACTTACTACACCCAACTGCGCATGCGCAGATTGACGCGACTTGCAATTAAAAACACACCATTCTGACTCTACCCCACAAAAGCTTCAGTTGGACACCTCCCACGACCCATTGGGGCCCATACCGGTCCATCTCTTCCCCAAACACACCCCCCACGTACCCCCAAAATGCCTGCTTTCTATACTACGGCCAGACTGCGCATGCGCAGACTATTGAACACGGACGAACCATTAGTCCAGCCGGATGCTCCTCCACGAGAGCTTCAAAATAAGACCTCATACGACACCATAGGATCATTAGGGGCTCACCTAGACCCCAAAATGTCCACCCTGTATGGACATATACAATCATAGCCAGTATGGGCTATATAGACCTACCCAGGCCTCGGTGAACTTTTTCCAAAAATTTCACCGTTTCGTTTCGAAACCCTTCCCATCGTGTTCCAAATGACGAGACGTGAAAAACAAATCCAAACAACCCATATCACAATGAACGTGTGTGAATTTCCCAGGTTGAACCTATACCCCCATATAGCCAGTATGGGACTATATGGGCTATATGGTACTTTTCCCAAAATTCCACCGCTGCGCTCCGAAACCCTTCCCACCGTGTTCTAAATGACGAGACGTGAAAAACAAATCCAAACAACCCATATCACAATGAACGTGTGTGAATTTCTCAGGTTGAACCTATACCCCCATATAGCCAGTATAGAACTACATGGGGCTATATACAGACCTCGGTGACTTTTCCCAAAAATTTCACCGATTCGCTCCGGGACCCCTCCCATTGTGTTTTTCTCGACGAGACGAGAAAACGAGACCCCACAACCCATAGTAACACCCACAAAAACATTGACCACCCCTCCCCCCATATAGCCAGTATGAGCCTATATACAGACCTCGGTGACTTTTCCCAAAAATTTCACCGATTCGCTCCGGGACCCCTCTCATTGTGTTTTTCTCGGCGAGACGAGAAAAACGAGACCCCACAACCCATAGTATAGCCCACAAAAAAAAATTGACCACCCCTCCCCCCATATAGCCAGTATGCGCCTATATACAGACCTCCCATTGTCATTTTCTTGGCGAGACGAGAAAAACGAGATCCCACAAGCCAGCCACGAAAGAAATTGACCATCCCCATACCCCATACAGGCATTTTCCCTTATATTGTATAATACAGACCCCTATTGTTCCGCTTTTTATAGTTTCGGGGAAAAAATCCTAATTTTACATGCACCCACCCCATTGACTCGATAGGCAGGCCCCGATAAGACCGAGGGCAGATATTAGCCCTTTTGGCTAGAGCTGATAGGGGTTTTTCCCTATTTTGGGGTACAGTCCGTGTTCCGCTTTTTATATTTCCGGAAAAAATCCTAATTTTACATGCACCCACCCCATTGACTTGATAGGCAGGCCCCGATAAGCCCGAGGGCAGATATTAGCCCTTTTGGCTAGAGCTGATAGGGGTTTTCCCCTATTTTAGGGGTAAAGTGCGTGTTCCGCTTTTTATAACTTGGGGAAAAAATCCTAATTATACATGCACCCACCCCATTGACTTGAAAGGCAGGTCCCAATAAGCCCGGGGACCGATATTAGCCCGTTTGGCTAGGGTTGATAGGTATTTTCGCCTATTTTCGGGGTAAAGTTCGTGTTCCGCTTTTTATAGTTTCGGGGAAAAATCCTAATTTTACATGCACCCACCCATGACTGGATGCCCCTTCACGAATGCTTCACTTTGATACCTCACTCGACCCAATGGGACCATGCAGCGTATTTGAAATTTAGGGACTACTTTTTCTCCGCGGAAGCTTTTTCTCGCGACCGCATCACCACCAGACCGCATCAACGCGGATGAATACATTCCCTGCAACAATTGGAACTCTCCTGTGTTGGAGGTAGCTTTTTGGTCATTCTGCCGGAATTATAGTGACCTTGACCTCTGTGACCTCCCCAATATGCAATTTTTTTAGGTCAATACGCGGGCTTTTGTGGTCTATATACTACTTTTGACCCAGATATAAACAAATGTAATCGTCAACATAACTTTTCCGCCAAAATAGTGTCCTAGCTGGATATTTAGTTTTGAATCTCATAAGTGAACATTTGACGTTAAAGAATGCGGTTGGGGGTGATAGTGATATGGTCGAGCTGATCATAATGGCAAGATATGGACACCGAAATGACTCCGATGGCTAATAAGCGTATGCTCACTCGAAAATGATGATAAATCAATAGTACTTTTACTTATTTTACCTCTGAATAGCAGATTAAAGAGAAGAAATGCTAATCAGCACTCGAGGTACGATATTACGTAGTGAGCGCTGCGTTCGCAAGACATTTTCAAGCCATGGTACGACCCAGCTTGGCCATCCATAGATGATGGTGGTTCGGAACTGGGTCCGTCAGTTGATGTCAACAATGGGGCAGGTAGCCTTTAGAGAGACACGCCAGTGAATAAATTTATGACAGATACATAGTACCATACGATAATTATATGCGAGAAACAAAACATCAAAACTTTGATCGAAGCGCTGGCAGACGACACGGTTTTTGACCAACGGCGAGTCCTGGTGTTTGTACTTAGACCGATGTAGTCGTGTGTATGGAGTGGGTCTGCAAAGCGGTCTCCTAACAAAACCAGTTAATGCATAATATAATTTAACCATGATTGAGAGGTTGATCAACTTGCTTGAATGCACCAAATGTTTTTTATGATTTCGCGTGATCAAGGTTAGCAATATTTTGGGAAGTGGGTCGGAACTGACACTGGATCGGAACTGGCGACGCCACTGTACAAGTATATACGATTGTCAGTCACTATATATACACAGATGGGAGTAGAGCTTCGCTTAAGTACTGTCATCTTTTTTCTTGACATGACATGACAGCACTTCGTGCATAAATTGATTATGAATTAGGCAAAGCCAGATGCGAAAGAAAGAATTATTCTACGTTTAGGATGGGCTTTTATCATTGATATGGATTATGTAGAATGCTAGAAACAAAGCAGAATTAATCTGCGCTCGTTTCTAGGCTTTGCCTTATTCATATTACATCTCTTCTGCCGACTAAACATGGCCATATGCCTACTACTACGAAATGTTAGAGTAACGGTCTAGTATAACCGTACAAATTGCATTTGTATCTATTTTTTAAAATGTAACTGTAGAGATTTTCAATATGTGTACTTGTGTCTTATATGTATTGCTTTTAGCCCTCGGGCATAAATATGCAAATAAATTATAAATTATATCTATTTAATTTCTGTTGATTAATGAACCCAATATGTAACAGGGGTTGTCCCGCCTCCTCGCTCTATATACACCTATCATAGAGTTCCTGGATTTTAGTTTAACCAGTTATTGCGCAGTCCGCGTTCCCGGTCTATAACAGGTCAAACTTTTGCCCTAAATCGGCAAGCGTTCGATCTGTTGTGGCGAGCAATACTCAACAAGACGATGCAAAAGAAGAAAAGAGATAGGAAAGCCAAGTTATATGCACGCATCATGCGATAAAGACCACGAATTATTAACTAAAAGAAGGAAATTTTAGTCGAAAAGGAATCAGTGATTTTGCTGAAGAGGTAGGTCTAGCCGTGTTTGAATGAGAATTAAGGGGTAATATGTATACAAGATGGTGGACAAAATTTGTGTACACCCAATAACCCATCGTTCATGTTTTCACAATATAAGAAAAATGGCTAAAGATACAATGCTCAAATTTGGACACCAAATACGTGAGATACGTGAGATACCCTAACACTAAGATTCCAACCATTTTTAACGAACAGATCAAGCCAAGTGAAAATGAACTTTGAGCGGTACAAGATAAAAATATCAAAACGAATAAGCCTTATTGGGGTTCCGCTGGCCGCGGTGCATTCTGGGATTGAAGAAAGATAAACAAACCGATCACGTGGTTCCCCAAGCCTGCAGAAGCATGGAAGCATGGCCTGACAGTGGAAGATTTTAGGAGTTGTAAAGGCCCTCCAACCGCCCAATTTTTTGCCTCAAATGGGTTTGATGTACTCGTCAAAAATAAAATATAAACTTGTTATCCCTATTTAATCGCACATAAGGAAAAAAACACAGTTATTCTGACTGGCAAGGCTGTAAACTTGTGCCGCATTTCCTGGTCGCTGTGCGTGTTCCCGCCTCGAGGCTCACAACGGGTGGGACTCGCAAAACGCATAGTCAACATACTTGATTGAATTCACTCGCGTACTCAAGCGGACATTCTGATCAATTTAAGCCTAGCAGGTGACCAGATTTATTGTTCTCTTTTTTAAAGCTTTTTCCCCCCACACAGGACTTCACTACGCAAACGAAGCGAGTTCTGACAGGCAAATCACAGAGCATGTTGAACCTCTTTGAATGTTTGCGATCGTTTGACATTTTCTGCGGGTGAATTTTATGTGCTAGCGTGTTGTTTTGGGCTTCTATTTTTTCGCGAATACCTATATTTATTTTCTGTCACCAAAAAATCCACTTTGCCGAAAAAATTTCAGAAACGGCAGAAAACAGTGCCAGCCAGCTATGTTGTCATATATACAAACGTTTGACCACGTGGCTATGTTTTTCTTTCCTAAGACTCGGATGTGACATGCGCACTTGAAACCCCAATATACCTTATTCCATAGCTCTCCTCTTTTGCATTCTGAAGATATTAAAAACTTATGCAATAGGTGTATATGCATGGTGGGTCACTCATTATCTGCTTGGGTTACCCCTTAAAAAAGAAGACGCCAGGTTGTTGTTGTTATACCGCTGACAAGGTACGAGTCTTGTAACGAGTCTTGGTTAATCCCCACAGTTTCGTAGCAAATGTTGGCCGAAAAGCGGACCCATGGTCTATTCCTTGCCGAAACGTAGAATCTCCGGAGTGCACCCATTGTCTTGCAATTCAACGGGATCGCATTTTTAGCCCACCATCACCAGATGGTGGGCTGTTCAAATCGCCTTTCGTCCGTGGTCCGTCGTCAGTCAGTCAGTCAGTCCGTCGTCCGTCGTCCGTCCGTAAACAATTCTTGTTATCGCGATTTCTCGGGAACTACTGCACGGATCTTTCTGAAATTTCGCACACATGTTCCCCTTGGGGTCTAGTTGTGCAGATAACTTTTCTAGCCCGATTCGAAAATCAAATATGGCCACAGGGCGGCCATCTTGGATTTCCCCATGAAACCATGTTATCGCGATTTCTCAGGAACTACTGCATGGATCTTTCTGAAATTTTGTACACAGGTCCCTCTTGGTGTCTAGATGTGCAGATACCTTTTCTGGTCCGATTCGAAAATCCAATATGGCCACAGGGCGGCCATCTTGGATTTCCCCATGAAACCTTGTTATCACGATTTCTCAGGAACTACTGCATGGATCTTTCTGAAATTAGGTACAGAGATTCTCCTTGGGGCCTAGTTGTGCAGATACCTTTTCTGGTCCGATTCGAAAATCCAATATGGCCACAGGGCGGCCATCTTGGATTTCTCCATGAAACCTTGTTATCGCGATTTCTCAGGAACTACGGCACGGATCTTTCTGAAATTTGGTACACAGGTTCCCCTTGGGGCCTAGATGTGCAGATACCTTTTCTGGTCCGATTCGAAAATCCAATATGGCCACAGGGCAGCCATCTTGGATTTCCCCATGAAACCTTGATATCACGATTTCTCAGGAACTACTGCACGGATCTTTCTGAAATTTGGTACACAGGTTCCTCTTGGGGTCTAGATGTGCAGATACCTTTTCTGGTCCGATTCGAAAATCCAATATGGCCACAGGGCGGCCATCTTGGATTTCCCTATGAAACCTTGCTATCACGATTTCTCAGGAACTACTGCATGGATCTTTCTGAAATTTGGTACACATATTCCCCTTGGGGCCTAGTTGTGCAGATACTTTTTCTGGTCCGATTCGAAAATCCAATATGGCCACAGGGCGGCCATCTTGGATTTCCCCATGAAACCTTGTTATCGCGATTTCTCAGGAACTACTTCATGGATCTTTCTCAAATTTGGTACACATGTTCCCCTTGGGGTCCAGTTGTGCAAGAAACCTGTTTTGGTCCGATTCCAAAATCCAATATATCCATCAGGCGGCCATCTTGGATTTCCCCATGAAACTTTGTTATTGCGATTTCTCAGGAACTACTGCATGGATCTTTGTTAAATTAGGTACACAGGTTCACCTTGTCGTCTAGTTGTACAAGATACCTTTTCTGGTCCGATTCGAAAATTCAATATGGCAAAACAGGCCGCCATCTTGGATTTTCCCATGCAAATTTGTTATCGTGATTTCTCAGGAAGTACTGCATGGATCTTTCTCAAATTTGGTACACAGGTTCCCCTTATGGTCTAGTTGTGCACGGTCCGAATCGAAGATCCAATATGGCCACAAGGCGGCCATCTTGAATTTCCCCTTGAAACATTGTTACCGTGAATTCTCGGGAAATATTTCATGGATTTTTCTGAAATTTGGTACACAGGTCTCACATGGGGCCTATTAGTGCAAGATACCTTTTTTGGTCCGATTCGAAAATCCAAGTTACGCTCCAAATTAATTTGGTATTCTCAAGTGACGTTGCATCACAAGAGTCGGCGGATCAAACGGTGGGGCATATTTTATATATTGACTATAGAGAATATCCGTACCTTCACCTTTCATATCAAGGAGTTCAAATAATTCTGAATTAAAATGTATTTCTTCAAATTTTAAATCAGCCTTCTTTAGTCCATGCAGTAGCAAGTGAACTGCTCCACCGTTTCGTATGCCGACCTCAGTCATGTGACTCAATGTCACAACTCGACAACTGTAGACTACTGGATGTTTCGATCCAAGGGAGATAATCAGGATCCAGGCACTTTTGAAGTTTCAACATTACTGCGCGGACCGGATCCCTTCAATATTAAGCATTATTGTACCATCTTACTATTTTCGAGCATGGTATCTTGATTTAAACAGTATATTTATTTCACCAGGAAACAGGGATCGGCGAACAGGCAGAGCCTATTTGAACGCCTCTCCCAACAGACATATTACACATACATGTACAATTACAAGATGACAGACAACAGTGAATAGAATAAAAAACAGTTACAAACACAATAATTAACATGCAGCTGCATGGTATCTTAAAAGAGATATCTCAAAATAGCCCAAGAAACAGAACAGAATTAGCATTCGTTCCTAATTATAAAATCTGAAGTATGTTTCATAGCTCATGCCAAAGTGTCAAAGAGATCGGTCTTCGCTTCCAGTACCCAATGATGACATGTGCAAAAAAAAAAAATAAAAAAAATACTACAACACAAAGGCGAAGGATCCTCGGTACATGTACATTCACTTTCAGACTAACTTTGCTCATTTCTCTTGTATTATAACAGCCGACATAAGTAAAGTTTCTAGAAATCTTGAAACTCCTGAAACTTATTATCATATCTTGGTGTTTTTCAGTGGCCTTTTTCAATCTTTTTCACTCAGATTCGAAATTCTGTAAACAAAATTACAAATCAATTGTCTGTTCTTAGTAACAATGGACAAAAAGATCCTCTAGTCATTAGCTTACAATTATCGGACAATGGTGGGCGCCAAGATCCTTCAGGATCTCTCGTTTCCTTGTGTGAAGGGACCAACCACCTCGCTGGGGGTCTAATAACACCCCAGCCACCAGTCAGATTTTTGGACCGGATTCGGGGCCTCCGCGCACATCGCCGGAAGTGACATCATATATAGTAAAATAGATGTTTACCGAACATTTCGATTACTTTTCAAGTCTGCATAATACCTCTGTTGACATAGCGTTAAAAAGAATTATCTGGAGATAATTTTCCCTGTTTAACTGGACAGAGCATATGAAAAGTAGTTCGCTCATGTGCAACGCTAAGGGGGTTGTGCGGCCGGATTCAAACTGAACCGTGCGTTGGTTGGTTTCCCCAACCACCTCGCTGGGGGTCTAATAACACCCCAGCCACCAGTCAGATTTTTGGACCGGATTCGGGGCCTTCGCGCACATCGCCGGAAGTGACATCATATATAGTAAAATAGATGTTTAACGAAAATTTTGATTACCTTTCAAGTCTGCATAATACCTCCGTTGACCTAGCGTTAAAAAGAATTATCTGGAGATAATTTTTCCTGTTTATCTGGACAGAGCATATGAAAAGTAGTTCGCTCATGTGCAACACTAAAGGAGTCGTTTGGTCGGATTCAAACTGAACCGTGCGTTGGTTGGTTTCCCCTATACGTCATAGCAATGTAGTAAAGGTCAACTTCCGCTATTGGAGGCAGGGATGGGGTCGTACTATTGTCTGGCCGGCTGCCTGGCCGTGCCTGGCCGTGCCAGGCCGTGGCCAGGCATTGTCAGGCCGGCTCAATTACGTGCATTCTAAAGGGAATTACAGCTATTTGTTGATCTTACTATAATGTTTATACAATTCTGCTTTTATCTAGTATATTTTCAGGTGTATATCGGCACTTCTCAGGCCCGTGGTGGTCGATTTAATCTTCCATGCTGGAAATCCCGGCAAAACAAAGATGGCGATATATTATAATATATCTGTGAAGAATGCACGTGATCGAGCCGGCCTGACAAAGCCTGGTCAAGCAATCCCGTTTCGTATGTGAAAATCTGATTTTTACATGCACCCCGCCTAGCTGGTCGGCCGCCATCTTTGTTTTGCCGGGATTTCCAGCATGGAAGATTAAATCGACCACCACGGGCCTGAAAAGTGCCGATATACACCTGAAAATATACTAGATAAAAGCAGAATTGTATAAACATTATAGTAAGATCAACAAATAGCTGTAATTCCCTTTAGAATGCACGTAATTGAGCCGGCCTGACAATGCCTGGCCACGGCCTGGCACGGCCAGGCACGGCCAGGCAGCCGGCCAGACAATAGTACGACCCGCAGGGGGGTCATTGGAGCCTGCGAAATGGAGCATGCGCTGTGGGGAGGTTATGGTTTCCCCTGTACGTCACAGCAACGTAGTAAAGGTCAACTTCCGCTATTGGTGGCAGGGATGGTAATGGAGCTTGCGAAATGGAGCATGCGCTGTGGGGAGGTTGTGAAGGGACTCGTACCTTGTCAGCGACCTTGAGACAAGAAAATGAGGGATCAGATAATCGACTGAAATGCTTTGAATTCGACTGATGAAACGGAAACTCCAGGCCCGTAGGCTGGGGGGGTTCGGGGGGTGCGTACGCACCCCCCCCCGCAGAGCAGACCGAGTTCCGCTGCCGGGGAAAAAAAAATTCAGAGTGCACGGAAGGACCTTCATGCGGGCATCCATGGGCCGATTGACCTGGCATTGCTACACATTCGGCTGGAGAGGGTGGGGGCTCAGCCCCCCGCCCCCTCCCCCCCAGTTTCAACAAAAGCTGGGTGACTTTTTCATGATTTTGGTCCTAATGTGACCAGATAAACAGGCCGGTTTTTTCCCCCGCGGCGCTTCGCGCCGCCCTGTAGGCCAGAGTTTTCACGGAGCGGTGACTTTGCACTGGAGGGGCACGTTGCTGTTTGGGTTAAATGCTCTGATTTGCTCATTCTTCTGTTCCGTTCACAATGACCAATAACTGTTTTAGATGTTAATTTACATAGAAATTGCATTCGCTTTATTGGACGATTATCTGCTTATCAAATTTAGAAATCAAAATTGCGTTCATATTATTTCTTTTTTTGTGTTCACATATTTCTCTTCAAACACGTCAGCGCTCTCCAACCCTCTGCTGAAATGTTACTTTCTTCGAGATCACTGCGTATAGTTCGAATTTTGGAAAGGAAAAAATACTTCTTTTGCATTCAAAAGTTATCAACTCAATTTTTCTTCTAAATGACGAGAAAAAATCACAAAAACAATCTCAAAATGCAGTTGATTATATAGTGATGATACGTCGTTTTGTATGCCGGAAATCGGCCAGAATGCGTCGACAGCCATCTAGGAGCGCGGAGCTTCCGGGGCCTAGGCGGCCCCTGGACCCTCGCCTAAAGTGCTATGATAGTCGAGCACCCCACTTTTTGGGAGCTTCCGCCGGCGCTGTACATTGTTATTCTTAACGTGATCAAATCTTTGCTGGTTGACATATTTTCTTTATGACAGATAGCGGCGAAATATGCAGTAATAAACATGGACCAGTTCCTTGATAATAGGATGGCTCAATCGGAGGAATTGTTGGCGTGATTTATTCATCTCTTTACCAGATCGTAACAAGTGTGAACTGAAGTGGCACAAATATATCGGCAGGCCGGTGTGGAGGCTAAGAATATCCAATATTAAGAGTGCAAGGACATTCTTCTCCAGATATCTCCAGAGGTAGGACACTCTTCACTCAATAAAAAGATAGGAAACGGGACACTTATCCCCACTCTTAGCCACCACACCGGCGCTCCGAGTGAGGAGTTAATGACGTTAATGATAATAATCTTGATCAAAGGGGGTTTCCCATGGTTGAATATTAACCATCTCCCAGTCGACAAGATTATCATTCACACAACGAGTCGATTATAGTCATATACTGAATTTATCAGTCGGAAAAAATGCAGTTGACGGATGTCGAAAATATGATGTAAAAATGCGCCAGAACGCGCCATATGGCATCTAAATTTTCAAAAAAAATCCGGGGGGGCATGCCCCCGGACCCCCCTAGCCGGGCTTCGCGCCTGCGGCGCTCGCATTAGCAGTTCCGCAATATCCTCTACCGAACCCCCCCGTTGCCAAACCAGCCTACGGGCTTGAACTCGGTAGGTTATTTGATCATAGCTCGCTTAATACTTGTTCGATTCTGACAATCTAAACTTTCCGGAGTAGCTGAAGAGATTCTCTTTTCAAAAATATATAGTTTGATGACAAAAGTTTTTTTAATTTTTGAGATAGTGGGCAACTGAAATAATCGTGTCGACTTCGCTGAAATTTTTTCTGGACCGACCGACATGTGGTTTTTCTTGTCCGGAAAATTATTGCGTGAACTGACTGAAATACTTTTAGATTTCCGGAATGCTCTACATTTTGACGAATAAAATGATATAAAATATATGCATGTACCTTCTACCGTTTTCCGTAAAAGGGTTCGCTGAAATAAAACGATTGAAAATCAAGACATTTTCAGCTGAATCGGCCGTAAAACGGATTACTGAAGCGAATTAAAAACTCGGATTTGAAGACGGACTTCAGAAGATTCCGAAAATCCGGAATATGGATCGCGGGTAAGTTTATAGGAAGATTGGTTATGTCGGTAGGTCATAAGTGTCGAATTAAGTTTAAAAAGCATAGTTTGCACAAAAAATATCCTAGTTTTCAAATAAATGAATGTTTGTCATGTAATAACTTCATGTAAATGGAAATAGTACTTTTCTATGGTATAATTATATTTTTCAATTGATCATTAATTTTAAATACGTATATTTTTATGCATGTGCCTTCTTGTACCTGAAAAATGACCAGGAATATACATTACGTTGGTGATCATGAAAAGTACAAACCACTTCCTCATGGCAATAGTAAGTCCGGTTCAGAATTTCTTAGGACAGCACCTTCTGTAATTGAGACAATTAAGAAATTAGCAGAAAATAACATGCCGGCAGAATCCTACAAGCAATTAGTTTGTGACACAGAAATAGATGGTCAGTATCAAGGAGTCCTTAATGCTAGGGATTATATTCAGGTAAAAAATATTCATGATAAAATTAAGTCTCAGAAACGTTTGAGAAGGGATGATTTGTATAATTACGTTCAATTTAATTTAATTCGACACTTAATATGATTTACCGACATAACCAATCTTGCTATAAACTTACCCGCGATCCTTATTCCGGATTTTCGGAATCTTCTGAAGTCCGTCTTCAAATCCGAGTTTTTAATTCGCTTCAGTAATCCGTTTTACGGCCGATTCAGCTGAAAATGTCTTGATTTTCAATCGTTTTAGCGAACCCTTTTACGGAAAACGGTAGAAGGTACATGCATATATTTTATATCATTTTATTCGTCAAAAAATAGAGCATTCCGGAAATCTAAAAGTATTTCAGTCAGTTCACGCAATAATTTTCCGGACAAGAAAAACCACATGTCGGTCGGTCCAGAAAAAATTTCAGCGAAGTCGACACGATTATTTCAGTTGCCCACTATCTCAAAAATTAAAAAAACTTTTGTCATCAATAGTTTAGATTGTCAGAATCGAACCAGTATTAAGCGAGCTATCAACAAATATTATAATCTACCAAGTTTCCGTTTCATCAGTCGAATTCAACGCATTTCAGCCGAATACACCGACCCGAAAATGATATATGGTAGCCTTCTTCGTCGGTTTCGATACATTCTGCTCTCTGCCGCATTTCGAGTGCAAGTAAGTGTTTGTAACTAATAATATTGGTGACATTCTGAACCGATAGGACAATATGTTATGATAGTGGAGATTTAGGGTGAGTAAACGTAATTTTCTGGTATGTTTCCGACGTTGTTTATCTACGTCGTTGACACATGGAAGATCACACGGCATGACTCTGATAACAGATCAGAGTCTTGGTACTTGACTAGGTGTTTATATGCCTTGTTCAAAGCACAAGAATGGAAACATTTTATCAACAATTTTTCCGGCCGCCTTGATTTTCGATCGACGCCATGTTTGTGTAATGGGCATGTGTCGAACACCGATTATATTCCACCAAGAAAAACTGTCACAGGAGTTGTGTTGTTTCACTGGACCCTAAGAAAACGAAAGTTGCGTCCAGCTTCTGAGGGCAACAGGTTGCCTAGATGAGATTACTTTTTGGCCTGAATATATGCTTCATTTACTACATTATATGCTACATTTATTGCACAGTATAAACAACTCCATCGATTCGTTGAAAATTAAAAGTGGACTATGTTTATTAAGGGGGATTTTCCTCCGAAAATCCGATTAATTGAATTTTCCCACACCTTGTCAGTCTCTTGGTAATTTCTTGCCAATGGCATGGAGTATGGCATTGACGATACAGAGTAATGCTGAAAATTCGTCCAATTGTCAGTCTCGATACGAGGAAGATATTGAAAGAAGAAACATTTAGTTATGGACTGTCAATCGAACTTAACCCATTTATGTATAAGAGCCCCAATTTCCACATCAAACTGATTTACAAGTGTCAAGCAATAGTACTGGACCACTATTTTCCAAATGTACTGCCTTAACCAAACCATTCTCAATATTAATTTTTTATTTCATATTCATTGATTTATCAGATGGATTTGACTTTATACTGGGTTAATATCACTTCGGTTGTATTGCTCAATTTGACGCTGCATTTGGCATGTTTGGGGTTCTTATACCGAGTTGAGCACGATTGACATCCCTATTGACTAAATTTTCATACAAAATAAATACAAATAATTTTTTCCACATGTTTCTTATTTCAATATCTTCCTCGTATCCAGATTGACAATTGGGTGAATTTTCAGCACTACGCTATCTGGTCAAAGGAATGTCTCCAAGACGTGCTTTATCTACATATTGTTAGTGTCCTCCTCCTCATCATCATCATCGATAGATTAAGTTGATGACTTTTCAAGATTTGGAATGACCCTCATTGCCATCTATTTCTTCATGTTTACACAGTTCCTGTATCGAGCTATTTCATGAAGGCGGAAAATGGAAGATTTATCAATAAAATTGGAACCCGATGATCAAGATGCCGCTTCAATGATACAGGATGGGTTTTTCAGCTATTCCAAAGGAAATCTGACTACAAACGCAGAGGCGGAGACCCAGTGCGAAATGAAAACTGAAATTGCCACCACCTTGACAGGAGCGATAAGCATGGAAGTCGAAACAACTATGACGAAAATGGAACTAGCTACCATGCTTAACGTGGCTGGACTTCCAACCATTGATTCTAATACTGAAACTAAACCATTTAAACAAGTAAGTTGTGATTTGACATACTTTTGGAGCAATACAAAGATGTGTCAGAATCATTTTGCTTCAAGAAAAATATTGATAAGATAGATGTATATATTTCAAATTACTCGTGGAAAAAAGATCAGAAATCTTACATTATTCTGTTATTCTCAATACAGGCATGCCTTTTTGCTAGAAAGTGAGTTAAAATGGTTATTTGTAGTTCTTTTATTATATGTCAATCTTAAAACTGATATGTTGTAGCTAACCCTGTAAATTGAGTGTCTGCTGTGAAGTCGATAAACGCTAAAATGTTGAAAATCTTCATCTTAGAAAAATTTCTAACATAAAGTATCCAGACATGCCAGAGAGTTGCTTGTCAAGTGTCATGGCTGCTGGTTTTCAACATTGAAACCATGAAAGCTACTCCCAACATGCCCAATACTTGAAGATCAATCATTGCTGATACCCTTAAGTGTTGTCTGTAAGACTCCAGTTCTATTCCATAGGGCAATTCCGGCGTTACGTGCTTGACATTCAGAGGACATTTTCAAATTGAGCTTTCAGACAACCATTTCTCCACTGTTGCCTCTACTCTGAATGCTGCCTTTACTGTTTGTAGAAAGCGGTGAAGTCTAATAGTATATGTAGTCAAAGTTAATCTAATTTAGTTGATCTAAGCAGCATCAAACACAGCGTTCCGTGCGTGACACACAAAATGTAAAATTTAAGAAAGTCTACTCATTCAAAAAAAACTGTGAATCCAGTGATCAAATATCATCCATTTTGCTAAAGTGCTCTCATGTGAATATTCCACTACATCATACAAACAATATCTCAACTATCTTTATCAAAGTATTGACTGCACTAAATAAATGGTGCCGTTTCGTGCATACGCCTGTGAAAGTGCAGTGCAAACTGGTCTGGTGGTTCAAGCCAGTGCCAGGAGAACTTGTCACAACAGATGAAACTGAATTGCACAGCTTATTACATGTCAAATGTCTTGGCAAACAAATTTGCAATAATATAAGCTTACATCATAGTGGAATTATAGTAAGACCTACAAGAAGGCATGTTAAATTTATGTTTACCGCATAAATTCAGGGTAAAGTTTATGTTTTTTGCAGTGCCTGAATTGCATTATATTCACAGTAAATTGACATATCTGTGTTCACATAAGATTTTTTAATATTCCAATCACCATATCAGATTCAGTTTGTCTGTTACTTGGTCACATTGTCATACATGTTCAAATAAATGTGCCAACTAGTAGAGAACTTAGTTATCTCCAGTCCAGCTGGGATTCACTTTACATCACTATCACAGTGGGGTCACTGCTCCAGCCACAAGATCAGGACCCTCTCAAGACCCCCTCTGTGGACAAAACACCAGCGTTTTGAAAATGGATGTCAAACTTTCAATTGGCGATCAGTAACACTTTGTTGAATAACCATAATAACCAGAATCCTCAATAAGAATGATGTAACGGTCTACTTCAGTGATCAGATGTAATTTTACTAAATGGAACATAGTTTTATTGACAAACTATGAAATATATCGATACAGTGAACATTACATGTGCATTTGTCCTTTTATTATGAAAATGCAGTTTGACGTTGCAGAGGATGATCAAAAAATTTTCAAATCTTCACAATTATTCAATATCACTCGCGTAACGCCAACAAGTTTCTGTCTTTGGTTGAAGGAGAATATTGGGCGAAACATTAAGATAGGAACATGCTATGAGAATATGTTCCCTAGGAAGTTTTTCAATTCATTGTGGGATTTCTTCCAAGAAATATAGAAAGGGATCCCTCATGTCACACACGTAACACACCGGTTACGTGCGTGACGGATATAAAACATGTCTGTCAAATGGAATGTCCATAAAATTGAATTATTATGTACATGTAGATGCGAAGTCAAAGTTAGAGGAAACAAAGTTTGACCAATTCATACTTGAAACTAGCAGGAGGAAAAACAAAAATTACTTTTTCAACTATATAAGTGTCACACACATAACACAGCTTTTCTATTGAGGAACAATACAAAATACTGAAGGAAATGTTGAAACTAAGACAAATAAGTAGAATATACTAATAATGAAAAGAAAATTCTTTTTCACCAATTTGTGATAAATCTAGGCAAAATTACAAAAGCCCAGTCTGTTGACACTGAATATGTCAAAATTTTGCACAAACTAAGCACAGTTCTAAAACTTCCTGTGGACTCACTTCTGAAAATTCTTCTTTGAATCAGATATGTGAAAAAAGTTCACAAAGACAAATTGTTACCACACATATAAAATGTTCATGCCTTAGGCTCATAATTGCTGGAATCGCCCCATACATGCATGTTTTGAGATGTAGGATGCTACATATATGAGATGATTCATCACTATGATAACCAGGAAGATCATGTGAACAAAGGAGTAGATAGGGTAGCATACACTGTAAACTTAGGTGTTAGGCAATTGGACGCCTAATTTGTAACACTTGCTGAACGCGTAATTGTTTTCAAATTATTAACTTCCATGTTCAATTTTGAACTTTATCATTCAAACCATTAACGCAGGTATTCAAATGCAGAAGCTATTCCATTGATAAGTCATGTCATTAATAGTCATTTCATAGGATGGAATATCTGGCCTAATTTCTCGACATTATTTGTCAATGATTCAGATATACAGTTCGGATAAACACATTTTTCTACGTGAAAACCTGTGAAATACCTGTAATTTGAAGTAATATTTGTTTAATTTGTGAACAAAATAGGCGTGGAAATAAGCCTTGAGGGAGTTTTCCATACACTGTAAACTTAGGCTTTGAACGCCTGAATTGTAACACTTATTGAACGCGTAATTGTGTTCAAATTATTAACTTCCATGTTCAGTTTTGAATTTTAGCATTAGAACCATTAACGCATTACGTGTGTTAAAGTTGTTCAATAATACGTTCTGTATTTGAATACCTGCGTTAATGGTTTGAATGTTACAGTTCAAAAGTGAACATGGAAGTTAACAATTTGAACATGAAAGTTAACAATTCGATCAAAAGTATGCATTCAATAAGTGTTACAGTTTAGGTGAACAATAAGTTAACACCTAAGTCTACAGTGTATGAAAAACTTCCTCAAGGTTTATTTCCACAGCACGTGTTTTGACAGCGAAAACAACAGCTGAAAAATAGCCCTCCTGTTGTTCACTGCCGCAGTACTCACAGCACGGGTTAGTTTAGGTGACATCAGAATGACATTCTTAGCACGCGACACTTAGTAGAACCCTGGCTATTTCGACACGTTTTTCTCTCCACACGCCATGTTGCCGGCTTTGTAACATCTGCACAAGTCCAGGTAATCCCTAAATCCTCACAGAGGGTTTACCGGGACCTTTTCAGTGATTCGGTTGAGTTTTCGAGTCGTTGCGTCTATTACACAATCTCGTACATTTCATCCCAAGCGGATGTTTTGAATTAGCGCGTCGGCGTCTGAAGCCTGTGGTTTTCGCTTTGACACCCGATGTTGATTTCAGCCTAACTTCCAAGGCAGTCTGGCCAGCGATGAAATCAAACCAGTCCTAACTCAAACCTCACTGTGGATTGGCCTGATGAGCTGCTTCAGGGCGCTTACTGATTGGTTCGGTTGAGTGTTAACCCCTCGAGTTATTTATATCCAGAATTGCTATCGTTACCTAACCAAGCCAGTGTATCGATTCTAACCTATCGATTGACACACTGGCTCGCGAGGATGGCTTTGTAAAGTAAAAAAATAATGTTTGTGACTTTGCATAATCAGCTGTGTTTTGTTCAAAGAAAATTCTCACGTTTGATTTTTTTAGCGCTCACAGTCTAAAGTGACATAAAACAGTTTTAAATCAGCCTTTTGTCTGTTTTTGACTTTTCGCATACATTTTAGGATGGATTTGTTTGTATAGTCTAAAATATGACACCTTGAATCAAAACGATTCTTAATGTTTTCAAAGTCGCCAAAATCTTAAGGCAACATGAAATAACTCATACTGGCGAAAAGCAATTCGAATGCTCAGTATGTCCATATAGCACTATAACAAATAGAAACCTAAAGCAGCATGAAAGAACGCATGCTGGCGAAAAGCCATTCAAATGTCGACTGTGCTCATTCAGCTGTAAACAGAGTGGAAAGAAACCGAAGCCAACATGAAAGAACTCATACTGGTGAAAAGCAATTCAAATGCTCAATATGTCCATATAGCACTATAACAAATAGAAACCTAAAGCAGCAGGAAAGAACCCATACTGGCAAAAAGCCATTCAAATGTCCACTGTGCTCATTCAGTTGTAAACAGAGAGGAAACCTATGGCTACATGAAAGAACTCATACTGGCGAAAAGCCATTCAAATGCCCAATATGCCCATACAGTAGTATAACCAATGAAAGCCTAAAGCAGCATGAAATGACTCACACTGGTGAAAAGCCATTCAAATGTCCACTGTGCCCATTCAGCTGTAAACGGAGTGGATACCTAAGGCAACATGAAAGACTCAATATGCCCATATAGCAGTATAACTTATGGACACCTAAAACAGCATGAAATGACTCATACTGGTGAAAAGCTATACAAATGTTCATTGTTACCAGGTGGAAAACCCCCAAGAGGCATGAAATAACTCACACGAAAGGCTATCATTGCTCATGAAAAACAAAATTGAAATAAGAAAATGACTCGTTTTGTCTGACATTAGAAGTACGGAAAGAGATTGTGAGGTTGTCATTGTCCAATCTCTCAAAATGATAAATAAATTAAGAAAAGAAAAAACACAAAACAAAAAATCAGAAAAAGAATTAAAATAATAATATGAGAGGTGGGTATTCCACTAAGGTGGTTAGTTATGGCACTTCTCCAAGGATTCAAGGGGTGCTCTAATCTGAAAATCCAATGATAAGGTTTTCTGTTTAGCAGAAGTGCGCATGTAGGCCTACACCTCTACATCGAACATTTGCTGCAATTGTCGCTTTCCGTGGATGATTACGAAACTTGGTACACATGTTTCTTATGATTGAAGGATATACCTGCGCTATTTCTGATATGAAGTATTATTTTCTTCACTTTGCCCAGTGTGAGATATCTTATTATTGGTTGGTTCCACGTTTTAGGATAATTCAAACAACTACGTAGCTGCTGACAAGATGACCATGGGACCAGACAGACCTCATCCAGTGGCCTTGTACCATGTTGTTGAAAAACCGGGGAGCAATGCTGCGATAACCATGGCACATATTCGGGAATCAGCTACTGATCATTCTGAATCAAAGCCAGACATTGTAGAATCCAGAGCAATCTCACCCAAGTCACCGTCAGCACTTGTTAAATCACATCCACAGACTGCTGGGAAGCCGTTCAAATGTCCACGATGCCCATTCAGCTGTAAACAGAGTGGAGACCTAAGGCAACATGCAATAACTCATACTGGTGGAAAACCATTCAAATGTCCAATATGCCCGTATAGCTCTACAATAAATGGAAACCTGAAACGACATGAACTCGCTCATACTGGTGAGAAGCCATTCAAATGCTCAATATGCACTTATCGCAGTGTAACAAATGAATGCCTAAAGATGCATGTAATAACTCATACTGTTGAGAAACCATTAAAATGTCCACTGTGCCCATTCAGCTGTAAACGGAGTAGAAACCTAAGGCAACATGAAAGAATTCATACTGGTGAAAAGCCGTTCAAATGCTCAAGATGCTCATATAGCAGTATAACAGGTGGAAAACTGAAGCAGCATGAAAGAACTCATAACGATGAAAAGCCATTCAAATGTCCACTGTGCCCATTCAGCTGTAAACAGAGTGGAAGTCTAAAGCAGCATGAAAGAATTCATACTGGTGACAGGCCATTCAAATGTTCACTCTGTCCTTTCAGCTGTAACCAGAGTGGAAACCTAAGACAACATGAAAGAACTCATACTGGTGAAAATCCATATAAATGCTCAATATGCTCATATTGCGGTATAACAAGTGGATACCTAAAGCAGCATGAAAGGATTCATAGTGGTGAAAAACCATATAAATGTTTACTGTGCCCATTCAGCTGTAACCAGAGTGGAAACCTAAGACAACATGAAAGAACTCATACTGGTGAAAAGCCATTCAAATGCCCAATATGCCCATATAGCTGTTTAACAAATGCACACCTAAAGCAGCATGAAAGGATTCATACTGGTGAAAAGCCATTCAAATGTCCACTATGCCCATTCAGCTGTAAACGGAGTGGACATCTAAGGCAACATGAAAAAAAGTCACACTGGTGAGAAGCCATTCAAATGCTCAATATGCACTTATAGCAGTATAACAAATAGAAACCTAAAGCAGCATGAAATAACTCATGCTGATGAAACGAAACTCAAATGCCTATTGTGCCCATTCATCTGTAAACAGAGTAGAATCCTAAGGCAACATGGAAGAATGCCTACTGATGAAAAACCATGTTAATGTCCACTGTATACAAGGAATAGTTTTTCACCAACAATTGAAATGAAATCACATGGCGTGTTGCCTTGCCATCTCACTGGATAACCATTGTTTTCACTTAAATAACGTTTAATGGAAATTGTAGTATATAAAGGACCGATTCTCGCCCAAAAATGGTCCCAAATTTTGTTCCCCCAGGTAAAATTTAACGGGGTACTATTCTTCGTGGCGGCCCCCTCCTCCCCGGGTAAAATTTAACGGGGTACTATTATTTGAGGAGGGCTCCCCGGTTAAAATTTAAAGGGGTACTATTTCACGGATGACGTCACCTCCGGTCATTTGCGCCAATCTCCAGGTGGTGTATATTTTTAGGGTCAAAATGAGGGATTCTGGCGTAATATGGACGCTGGAAAGTGGACTCAAAGTGACCAATCAGCGTGCTGCATTTTAACCAATGAAATCGTTAGAATTTTAGCCAATCGAATAGCCGAGCATAATTTTAGTAGCCAATCGAAATTCACTAAGGACTATATAAACCTGGCGGGTTTTACGAATTGCACCCTGTAAACATGGTGTGCACCAAGCTGACGCCCCGACAATGGGTGAAGGCGACCCGAAAACAGTTGGCCAAGAAGGATCCCAGCCACCGGAGGTGGGAAGAAACCCCACAGATACGTGCGATATGGGTTTTCTCGTCTCGAGCTGTGAAACACGATGAGAGGGGTCTCGAAGTAAAGCGGTGACATATTTTGAAAAAGTTTAGGTAGGCCCGGATAAGGCCATTCTCCCTCAGTGGACAATGTAGGTCCCACTGGGCAACCCACTCCTAGACATTGCGGTATGGGTTGTGGGGTATTGTTGTTCTCGTCTCGAGCTGTAGAACACGATGGGAGGGGTCTCGAAGTTAAGCGGTGACACATTTTGAAAAGTTCAGATTGCTACCATATACATGTAGCTGGACCAAATTTGGTTACCAAAAGCTCTGTTTTGTATGACCGCATAATACTGCATGTAAAAACTCTGTGTATATGGAATTTTATGGAATGAAAATAGATAAGAATTTGAATTTTGTTACCTGCTTGTTTTATTATCAGACATCAGTGAGCAAAGGAATTTGCTGACGTGGAAAACTTGTTCGCATCAATACACGTTTATATACTACAAACTCATGAAGTGCTCTTGTCCATTGTTCACTGAATCAATGTCATGTGACTGAATCAGTCTACAGTCGATTTTAATAATCAGAATTTGGTATTATAGTCAATACTGAATGAATGATCCATTTCCACATTGTTAGATTTTATGTCGGCTGCAAGGGGCAGCAATGGATCACAGAGACAATTTCCTTCACATTAGATGAGAAATCCATTCAGATCCTGCATAGCTGGATAAATGAACCAGTTAAAATTTATTTTGGATCTAAAATTCGGTGGACCAATCCTTGAAAAAAGTGATGGTACGATAAGGCGGGATTTTGGCCTATACGTAGTGCGGTTGAAATTGAAAAAATAAAATATCCTTAAAATACTTAGGTTTTAATGTAACGACAAGAGAAAATATAAGTACACAATATGTGAAAGTTTTAGTGCGATTGCGTTATGATTATAGTTATCATATGAAACTGAAATCTACAGCTTGTGCTATTTCGCGAAAAAAGGGTCTAAATCGAGTCCTTCAGACACGCATTTTGACGCGAAGGACCCCTTGGACCAGAACGCCATTTAACCTGGTGTTGTGTGGTAACATTATATTCCCACTGCTGGAAGATCTTTTTGGTACAAGGAGTCCTTCATACTAAAAAATGAAAAGTTATGAATCATAACGTTTTAAGTTTTTATGAGTAGATTAAGGGAGTAGAGGACGTTAATTTCTAGAGGTTGAAAGTTTTTTTAAATTTCAGGATTTTTTCATCAGGTTAGGAGAAGATGATCCATGAAAAAAAAATATGGGGTCACCATACTCGTTAAAAAAATATGGCAGCCAAATGCATGTCTACCACTTAAAAGCCATAACACTGAATATATAGAGAAATTTGATTTTTTTCTTCTTTGATGCTCAATAAATCAAACTTCCCAAGGTCAAATTTTCCCCATTTTGCTATATAATACTAAACACATATAGTGCTTATTAAATATGTAATAAAAACAGGGGGACACCATACTTTCTTAGAAAATATTAGCGGGATAACAGATAAACGGAGCCTTTTCAGTCCTATTTCCAGGAGGGGGTGGGGGTGGAGAATCGGGGTGGGTGTGGAGAATATTATTGAAGTTCAATTTATCAGTCATTCAGAAGTTTTGTTTTAGTTGAAAGTGAATAAAAGTGAATTTGGGGATATTCCGGGGGAATAATTTTTAACCTATGGAGCACTTTGCACCCTCCAACCGTTGAATTTAAAATGCCAATATTTTGGTCCGTCCCATCACACTATCGAACCACCAGTAAAACGCATAAATGGTTGTGTTGTGTCTTTTGTTGATTTTTATTCCATTTTGATATGTCTGGGTACTTTTGTTAGGAAATTCAGCTTGTTTTGAAAAATTTGACAAATGACCATGTTGTAGCCCCATAAGAGCAGGGAAATGAACGTCCTCTACTCCCTTAAAGTGACAAAATAGTCTGTTACAGTTGTTCGTATGTCGTGGTGCAGTGGATACGCACGTTGGATCACAAGCGCCTCGAAATTTTCTTTTACCGAGTTCGAATCCCATGAGGGCAACGTGTGTGACGTCGACAAGTTATTTCAATCTTGCTCATTTTTGTAAAAAAAAAAAAATGCACTCAGTATATCTGAAATAAGATTTAAGGCTATCATTATGAACCAATTAAAAGTAAAATAAATAATGTTTACCGATGACGCTATACCGTGTGGACATTACGGGCCAGTCAAACGTTGAAATCGAACGATCAGTCGTTACCTGTTTGCAACGGCAATATATTCGTCTAAATTGTGTATTTATTCTCCAATATGTGAATATAAAATCGACTGCAGCGTGGTGAAATAATAACGCATATATGTGAAGTTATCATGGTTCACCGTAACATTTAGTCCGTTGATTGACAGTTGCCGCCGACGACAAGTTGTACATTGCATTGTGATTGACAGATGGAGAGAAGAAATGTACATTTCTATGAGTCGGCTGGCTGTGGGCAAAAAAAAACGCCTTACAATACCATCTCCTTTACAACTAAGATTGTATCAATTTGGATCACAATACCCTCAATGTGCTGGCTGAACAGTCCATTTCTTTTTCACCACGACAGTAAGACACAACTGTTGGATCTGTAAAACATATCACTGTGGGTTTGGATCACACTAACTTTTCTTATCTAAGATAATCTCATTTATTGGATCACCCATGGATAAAATGCTTAGATGACTGTATCAAACTGGCTTACTTTTCTTCTAGTGTAGGCCCATACTGGTTCAGTAGTCAATGTTGGCCCCACTGGGAAACCTACTCATATACATTTGCGGTATGGGTTTTGGATCTTGTTTTTCTCGTCTCGAGCTGTAAAACACGATGGGAGGGATCTCGCAGTTAAGCGGTGAAAATGTTTGAAAATTTCAGGTAGGTCTGGATAGGTCCGTGTCACCTTGCACAGTTCAATTTTCGTTTTTCGTTTTTGGTTTCTCAAAATCAAAAATTGAAATTTGACCGTCAATTTTCAATTTTCGTTTTTTGTTTCTGTAATCTCAAAATCAAAAATTGAAATTTGACCGTCAATTTTCAATTTTCGTTTTTTTTTTTGTGATCTTAAAATCAAAAATTGAAATTTGACCGTCAATTTTCAATTTTTGATTCTGGGATTACAAAAACAAAAAACGAAAATTGATATTTGACAGTCAATTTTCAATTTTCGTTTTTCGTTTTGCTTGACGCAAAAATGAAAATCAAATATTGAAAATTGCCTCGACTTGTCCGTTTTTCGTTTTTTGATTTTAACTTTGACGTATCAATGTTAAGTTTGCACGTGGACGGGTTATGATGTCACTTCCGGTATGACGAGTAGAATAGAAAACGCAAATCGTGGCGTATAAGAGGTGTTGAGCGTGAGAGGCATGTGACCCACCAGGCCATCCTCGGGAGCCAGTGTATTGGTCGATTTGTTAGGGTATCTATGCATTGCCTTGGTTAGTTGCCCACGGTAGTTCTGGATAAAACAAAGATCGAGGGGTATCCTCTAAATCAAACCAATTATTGAACAGGCTCAGCAAGCTCATTACGCCAAACCACTAGCTGCAATGTTTGAGATGTGACAATGGTGGCATAACTTTGATGTCAAGCTGAAATCGTCATCGAGAGTCAAAACAAAAACCGCCGGCTTGGGATACCGACATGCTAATTCAAAATAACCTCGGGGGATGAAATGTTCGAGATTGAGGCAAGGACTCAAAAACTCACTCGAATCACCAAAAATATCCGGGTAAACCCTATGCGAGGATTCACGATTTACCTGGGCTTGTGAAGATGCATCAGACAGGTCTGGATAGGTGGCATCCTGCAGTTGTCATTGGTTATTGGCATTGAGGCCTGAGCCAATCAGGACGCAGTTTTAGATTTTCTCATTTTTAAAAATAGATGTTTAGAGCGCTACAAAAGCGAACAGCATTCATGCACACAACCACTATTTGTTATTGATTTGAAATATAGTTTTCATAAAGATACCAACAAAGATTTAATACCAATAAGAGTAAGCATCGCGGTGATGGGCCGAGAAATCCGTATATGAACAGCATTCCGTAAACCACCATTTCAAACAAGCACACAAACTTCACTTTTGATGCCAGACGTCTGACTGCTTCAACGCTTCAGGTCCAATCTTCATTCTCTATTTTTGGGACCTGGATCGTTGGAGCGTTCACATGCCCGTCAACGTTCAGCGTCAAAAACGCCTCAACGCTTTAAGTGCGGGTGTCAAAAGCTTCAACGCATCGACACGGGAAGTTCCTTTTGGGGTTATGATTAGGGTACCCACGTATTTAATATTTTACCCTACTTTAATGAAACTCATATGTGCATCAACCCCGTTGTTCATATAATGCTTCGCACCTACTGCACGAATGCCTACTCACTTCTGGACATGCGCAGTTGGCCCATTATAATCTAGCTCGAATGCCTGGCTCCAGGGATCTATAGTGTGGTGACACTCCCATATCTTTCCCCCTACTGGCTTTCCATATTGTGCTCCACACCTGCGTAAACAATCCGATTTGCGCTTTCCATACTACTCCGCGGACCAAAAGTGACATCATAAGCCTTGCGCGTGCGCAGTTAACATTGATGCGTCAAAGTTAAAATCAAAAAACGAAAAACGGACAAGTCGAGGCAATTTTCAATATTTGATTTTCGTTTTTGCGCGAAGTAAAACGAAAAACGAAAATTGAAAATTGAATGTCAAATTTCAATTTTTGATTCTGAGAAACCGAAAACGAAAAACGAAAATTGAAAATTGACGGTCAAATTTCAATTTTTGATTTCGAGAAACCAAAAACAAAAAACGAAAATTGAATTGTGCAAGGTTACACGGACCTGGATAGGCCCATACTGGCTCAGTGGACAATGTTGGTCCCACTGGGAAACCAACTCCTAGAAAATTGCGGTAGGAGTAGTAGTGAAACCGCATTTAAATCCAGGTTTCCGGGGGTAACCGAAAAATGCGCCAGCTATTTGCCTATGTTAAATGGCTGAAATGGCAAATCGGGAACCCTTATTTTCAAAAACAGAGTTATCTCCCACTTGGAGGATTGCATCAGCATTGGCTGGGTGCCAAGTTTTGACCATTATAGTTCCAGCAAAGGGCCCCTGGGCATGTATTCTTCCGCGGTGATGCGGTCTGGTGGTGATGCGGTCAAGGGAAAAAGCTTCCGCGGAGAAAAAGTAGTCCCCAGACTTCAAATACGCTGCATGGTCCGATTGGGTCGAGTGAGGTATCAATGTGAAGCATTCGTGAAGGCGCATCTACCGGGCTGGGTGTGGGGTTGAAATATTGTCATTCTGCGCATGCGCAGTGGACAAAGGGTATGGAAATAGACGTTTTGGGGTCTAGGTGGGCCACTAATGGGCCGATGGAGTCGTATGAGGTATCAATGTGAAGCATACGTGAGGGGGCATCCACCTGGGCTAGTGTGTTGGCCGTTGTCAACATTCTGCGCATGCGCAGACAGGGAATTGTGGGAAAGGGTGTGGAAATAGCCGTTGTTGGGTCTAGTGAGGTATCAAGGTGAAGCATATGTGAGTGGGCATCGTTGTCAACATTCTGCGCATAGACAAAGGGTATGGAAATAGACGTTTTGGGATCTAGGTGAGCCACTAATGAGCCGATGAAGTCTTATAAGGTATCAATGTGAAGCATATGTGAGGGGGCATCCGATTGGACTAGTGTCTCGGCCGTTGTCAACATTCTGCGCATGCGCAGACAGGGAATTGTGGGAAAAGGGTGTGGAAATAGACGTTTTGCGGTCTAGGTGGGCCACTAATGGTCCTATGGAGTCGTATGGGGTATCAATGTGAAGCAGTCGTGAGGGAGCATCCGCCTGGGCTAGTGTGTCGTTCGTTGTCAACATTCTGCGCATGCGCAGACAGGGAAAAGGGTATGGAAATAGACGTTTTGGGATATAAGCGAGCCATTAATGGGCCGATGGAGTCGTATGAGGTATCAATGTGAAGCATATGTGAGGGACCATCTGGCTGAACTAGTGTGTCGTCCGTTGTCAACATTCCGCGCATGCGCAGACAGGGAATTGTGGGAAAAGGGTATGGACATAGACGTGTTGGGGTCTAGGTGTGCCACTAATGGTCCTATGGAGTCGAGTGAGGTATCAATGTGAAGCA
The DNA here is from genome assembly GCA_036873755.1 of Hanleya hanleyi. Lineage (NCBI taxonomy): Eukaryota > Metazoa > Mollusca > Polyplacophora > Lepidopleurida > Hanleyidae > Hanleya > Hanleya hanleyi. The sequence continues at coordinate 222,345 of JAVTVY010052462.1, forward strand.
GTCGTGAGGCAGCATCCGACGGGGTGGGTAAGACGTGGATCCGAAGCGAAACGGTGAATTTTTTGGAAAAGTACCGGGTAGGTCTGTATATAGGCTCATGTAGTCCCATGCTGGCTATATCAGGGAGGGGTGGGTGTGTGGGTTTTACTATGGGTTGTGGAGTCTTGTGTTTCACGTCTCGTCATTTAGAACACGATGGGAAGGGTCCCGAAGCGAAACGGTGAAATTTTTGGAAAAAGTTCACCGAGGTCTGTATATATCCCTTATAGCTCTATACTGGCTATATGGGGGGAGGGGTGGTCAATTTTTTTCGTGGGATTTACTGTGGCTTGTGGGGTCTCGTTTTTTCTCGTCTCGCCAAGAAAATCACAATGGGAAAGGTCCCGGAGCGAAGCGCTGAAGTTTTTGGAAAAGTACCGGATGGGTCTATATAGGCCTATATAGCTCCATACTGGCTATATGGGGGGAGGTGTGGTCAAATTTTTTTCTTGTGGGTTTTACTATGGGTTGTGGGGTCTTGTTTTTTTCACGCCTCGTCATTTAGAACACGATGGGCAGGGTCCCGGAGCGAAACGGTGAAATTTTTGGAAAAATACCGGATAGGCCTGTATATAGCCCCATATAAGCTCCATACTGGCTATGGGGGTATAGGCACAACCTGGGAAATTCACACACGTTCATTGTGGTATGGGTTGTTTGGACTTGTTTTTCACGTCTCGTCATTTAGAACACAATGCGACGGGTCTCGGAGCGAAACGGTGAAATTTTTGGAAAAGTACCATATAGCCCATATAGCCCCAAACTAGGCCCAACCTAGGAAATTCACACACGTTCATTGTCATATGGGTTGTTTGGATTTGTTTTTTTCCGTCTCGTCATTTAGAGCACGATGGGAAGGGTCCTCGAGCGAAACGGTGATTTTTTTCGAAAAATTCACCGAGACGTGGGTAAGCCCATAGGCCTATACTGCATGGCTATGGGGTGTAGGTCCGTACGGGGTGGACGTTTTGAGGTCTAGGTAAGCCCCTAATGATCCTATGGTGTCGTATGAGGTCTTATTTTGAAGCTCTCGTAGAGGAGCATCCGACTAGACTAATGGTTCGTCCGTTTTCAATAGTCTGCGCATGCGCAGTCTGGCCGTAGTATAGAAAGCAGGCAGAAAGCAGGCATTTTTGGGGGTATGTGGGGGTGTGCTTGGATAGAGATGGACCGCTATGGGTCCGAATGGGTCGTGCAAGGTGTCAAAGTGAAGCTTGTGTGGGGTAGAGTCAGAATGGCGTATTTTTAAGTGCAAGTCGCGTTAATCTGCGCATGCGCAGTTGGTTGTAGTAAGTAAAGTGGTCATTTTGGGGCAGTACAGGAAGGTATTTGGGGTAGAGATGGACCATCCTTGGTCCGAGTGCGTCCTGGGAGGTGTCATTTTGTAGCATTCGGGGTGTAGACCCCGTTTTGGGGGCTGTCCACAGCATCTGTGCCGTCATCGGTGACGTCATCAGTACGAGTAGTAGCGAAAGTGGGCATTTTGGGGCAGCGAAGGAAGGTATTTAGGGTAGAGATGGACCATCTTTGGTCCGAATGTGTCTAGGGACGTGTCATTTTGTAGCTCTCGGGGTGTACACCCCGATTTGAGGCATGTCCCCAGCATCTGTGACGTCATCGGTGACGTCATCAATACGAGTAGTAGCGAAAGCGGGTATTTTGGGGCAGTGAAAGAAGGTATTTGGTGTATAGATGGACCATCCTCCAAATGCGTCGTGTGAGGTGTCATCTTGTAGCAACGCCCGCCAACACCAAGCTCAATGCTTCAACGCCCTGGTGAAATAGCTCAGAAACTCTAATTTTCTAGATATTCCATGGAATTGTCACTAATTCTTCGAAATGTAGTGACGTCCGTCGTTACGCCTTAACAGACCGGAGAGAGAACAACAACAACAACAAGGATGAGACATGAGAGAACAACAACAACAAGAAGTTTTTTCATATAGTTTATTCTCCCCAATGTTACATCATACCCACGCTGGGAGAGCCACGTTGGGTAGGTTTACAATTCAAGAAGACTCTTGTCCAATCAGAGGCCACCATTTGTATCTGTCATATTCGTTCCTGTCCGTTAGATGTATTCTTGTCCAATCAGAAGTCTCCATTTCAGAAAGTTCCATCTTCGGCCATGTTCGCTCTGAACCGTTTGTTCTAATCATCGTCGGGCAGGCCAGGATACCGTTGAGGCAATATATCCTCAGATAGTTGTTTGCGCATTCTGAGTATTTATCAGTGCATGGATGAATACATTCACCCGGTGGGAAGATTCCGTAATTTGGTCACGAAGAACGTAACATTGGTCACCCTCTCTACGACCCATTGGAAGTTGGGGCGCTGTTCATAGGCCCATTCCAAGACATCCAATTGGTCCACTTGGTCCAGCACGGGCTGTAGCGACGCCCGGTTAATGATGGTACACGGTTGGTCAAATACCCGGATGTTACTGCACGGGTAAAAGTATCGGACTTGGTCTGTCACCTTATGCTGCAGCACATACCCAAACGCCAGATTTAATTTGAAGGATGTAGCTTGGTCATTTGAAGATGGTTTCCAAGTAGCTGCGTAGACGGGCGAGGTGGGTCTGTCGGAAATTGTAGATATCTTGAATAGGGCGATGACGGTGGAAACAGTGCCGTATCATGGGCCAATGGCGCCGATAGATGTAACTCACTCGATGGTCTTCGTGCAACAGATCGCTAGGAACACTTATGGGTTCGTCCACGAAGTGTACTTTGCTCTCCACGTCGTACAAAATCTGACCCACGGTCTTGTCGTCGGAATTTGACTGTTGAATTAGGGCGACATCATCATCATCGACCCTCGTGCGATGGGCGGGAGTTCCCGCTGTCCCAATACTGTTGCCTACGGGCTACTCTACCTGCAAACGTGGCTGCGGAACAGGGTGTCGTGTGCGTTGTTGTCGCAGCAACTGACTGGTCAGTTTAAAAAGCCGACCACATTCCTCGCATTGATGCTTGGATGCCCCATGCACTGTCCGTTCGTGGCGCTGTAAATGATCCGGGCGCTGAAACGACAGTGTACATATCGTACAGCTATACCAGGCGATTCCTTCGTGCCTGGTAGCCTCATGGCGGCGCAAGTCGTGCAGACGAGTAAACGATTTGGGGCACGGAGTACAAGTGAACATCTTGGTGATTGACAGAGTGTCTGATGAAACGGCCAGGCCGCTTCCCTTTTATAGCACACTAGCTGGTGAACTATTTTTAGCACACTCACTTCAAGTACCTCCAAGTCGAGGAACGAGATGTAGGCCTACTGGTGTATGACTGAGCCACATTGCGTACGTGTGTGTGTATGCGTGTGTGTGTATGCGCCTGTGTGTTGGTGTGTGTGTGTGTGTGTGTGACAAGTTTTGAAGGGAAAGATTATTGGCAAATGGCTCTCGGCATACTGATTTCGAAGTCGCCAGGTCAAAGGTCACAGTTTCTTTATTTAATTGTATCTATGCGCAGATATTGTGAGCTATGTCCGCTGAACAAAGTCAAATCGCGCCTATATCCAAATTAGCATCCCTGATGATTAACTCACATGTCCAGTCACATAAATGTTCATCATGCTCTTCACATTGTTTTCCATATTTAACATTATATTTTCTCCAGAAATGAATTTACTTGATTTAATTTAAAGTAGGCCTATATATCTTCTTGTTTTGTGTGCTCAGAATTTTTAGCAATTCCAGCAGGGAATATGTGAGTTCACGGCTCTTGTTTATTTAGTATTTGACATTTACAGGAGGCGTTTGATCCTCCACTCTAATTTGACCTAAGCTATTTAGCAGACAAAACACCGTGTTGAAACCGACCAGACCTCCTTGGTCAATCTAAGTGACATCATTGACTTCAAGTGTCATTTTAGATACCAATCAGATCATTATCGAATCCGCAGAGCCCACATTAAACCTAATAAGAATAAACTACCAGATTTCTTACTGCCACGCCGAAACCAAAAAAAAGTAAGAGCTGGCACATTTGGTTTGAATACAATTGTTTTTGTGCAAACATCGAAGATGCGAGTACAGAATGACCGCATTGATAGCTCGCCAAATATTTGCCTTTTCACGACACCATCGCTTGGATATAACCTAACACTACATTTCCGAAAAATATAATATGGATGGTTTTCATTATTCAGAGTCGTGTTTTGAAATAATCTGTTTAGGTGTCAAATAAAGATGACAGTAAACAGGACAACCATCATACAATGTTGTTCTTCAGCGCATGCGCGAATACAGTTCAGATATTCAGTTGTCGGGCGTCTCAATGTGGGAATTTAATGATCTGAATGAATAGGACAATATTCGTCTTCACTATACTAAGCCAATTTCTACGTTCACATTCTGTTCGAAGTGGGAACGTAGTAATTGGGTTGATGTAATTAAGATGAGAAATATTAAGCAAAGGTTACCTTCTTGCAAAGAAATATTGGTCAAATGCATGGGTCTATGGATGCCGGTGTGATGGATAAGAATGTCCTGGTGATTAGTGTCCCTTTATAATATCCATTTCTATTGCAACCAGGGGCAGACACTTGTCCCCAATGTGGAGAAAAGATGTCCTAGCTGGGCAAGAAGATAGGGGTAGGACACTAGTAGAGACCGGACATTCTTAGCCTTTACACCAGCACGAAAGGATAGAACATCCTAGGAAACTGTGTCCCTTCTTATGCTGTTCTTTGGGAAAGATGCCTTCGCAAATCAGGAAAAACTGTCCTAGCTCGGTTACAGGATAGAAGTAAGACATTTTGTTATCTTGTACATTTATTTCTTTTACACCGACCAGAAAGCATGGTGTTCTGCAAGCTTCCCACAGCGCAAGCTCTGTTTCACAGGCTCACTAGAGAAAATCGACCTTTACGACGTGGTTATGACGTATAGGGACACACCCTCGCACACACCGCGTTGTGTGAACCCGACCGAATAACTCCTTCAATTTTCCACATGAGCGAACTACTTTTCATATGCTCGCCCAGACTTCAGACTTCAGACTTCTTTATTTAGCTAATCACAGCGCCCAACAGACTGAGCAGAACAATTACAGTACAGTAATGATTAGAACGATTCACCGTATTGAAATCAAATCAGCACCCCCCTCCCCACAGCAGCCTGGCCTGTAGGATATCGGACGGCCGACGTCCATGCATAATTATTTCCAGCAAATCATGAAAATCAATAAATATAAAAAAAAAAAAAATGATCTTTCCTTTTTCTTAAACATTCCCTCCAAGTGTATCTCTCCCCCCCCTCCCGGCTCAACTAAAGTCACCCCCCACAATGTCAATACAACGACGGAAATAATCTCAAGATCATAATAACGCTACCGGTACGTCAACAGAGGAATAATGGAGAATTGAAAGCTAATCTGAACGTTCCACAAACATCGCTTTTACTATATATGATGTCACTTCCGGCGATGTGCTTACTCGGGCGGGAATCCTGTTCGAAAATCTGACTGGAGGCCGGGGTATTATTATTCCCCAGTGAGGTGGTTTGGTGTTATGGATCCTGTCTCTGGCAATGACGTGTACCCGTTTTCTTAATAAATTGTGTCGTTGAATCTAGTACAACATGGGCTAACCCAACCTCGACACCTTAGTCGACAAAGTTGAAGTAACATCTGCTCAGACAAGTTTTAAATGATGCAGGAGGCTCGGTTGTCCCCCTGGAAGAACTGTCCCCCTTGTGAGTGGGCGTGGCTGTAAAACTCTGATCTGAAAATTCCGAGTAAAAAAACTCCAATTTGAAAAGTCGTTCAAAGAATATGTTCCTATAAAGAATGTATAGTCTTGAAAGTTTGTCAGTCATCCATCAAATTAATTGCTATAAGAATTGATCTGATTATAGTATACATTTTATTGGGGATTTTTTGTGGAGAAGGCAATTATTTGGACTATAAATCATGTATTAATATATATAGAATATATTATTCATACAATAATTATTTAGATTATTGTGGTGAAGCAATAACATTGTACATAAGTCGCTTCAAGCTAAAACTGATACCACGACTGACATAATATAGAAATGCTCTTTAAAGTTTGGATCATACTAAAAGAACAGAAGGCTGCAGTACAATTTGACACTCGAAAATAAGTCACAAAAGTCGAGAAAAAGATGATATTGTGTCTGCCGAAGAATGGAAATCTATATATATATGGTACCGTTATATATAAGTGTTGCAAAAATATAAAAAAAACAAAGGCTGCAGTACTGAATAAACCATCATAGAATAACCTGAATTGTACAAATGAAAATTAATAATAACGATAAATGTCCTTTATATAAACAGTGGACTGAAACAATCGAGCATCTATTTGATGAATGTAAATTGTTGATCTAATGGGAGAAGCTGGATATACAGAGAAACATACATTTTACTAAATATCACACGAAAACAAATCCTGTTCAGCACAACAATGAGAAAAAAGCTACTATAAACAAATTAATTTCATTCTGCTGGTTAACAAATATTACATCTACAGATGCAGATGCAAGAGAAAATTTGACGCATTACTGGTTTACAGCATGCTGTAACCGAATACATACACATTGCAGTCTATCGCTATGAAACAATGACACGATAGAAACGTTTAGCGCACAATGGTATCCGTGATTAAAACTCCTTAATGACTTGAATTTTCGCACCAAAACAAGTGGGAAATATATTATTATACTTATAGGTTAACTTCGACGCATATTTATATAAAAATAACATATTTTTCCTATTCAGTTCCGAATACTATAAAATTATAATTATAATTGTAGTAACTTTCTCGTACCACTGTCAAAAACCTTCGATCGGAAAATTATACCTCAACGCAAATCCTATGTGATTCAAAGATTTAACCAACAACGGGTAAGGGAGACGTTAATCCGGGCAGGCTAATCTGACTCCTATAGTGAGTCTTTTACAATGCACATCTGCGATGCATAATATATTAACCAATTTGAAAAGTCGTTCAAAGAAGATGTCCCTAAATGTCACTGAAAAGAATGTAGTCTTGAAAGTATGTCAGTCGTTCATCACAAAAGTCACCAAACTTGAAAGGCTATTTATTATTTGATGAATATTCACCAGCCACTTCCGTCTGTAACGGAGCTGACAAAGCTGTATTTGATGATGTCGAACCAAGGCCCAAGTAGTAGTAAAAGTACAACTGGCCTAGTTCAATTCAATGTGAATCTAAGCACGAAGGTGAACACAAAACGGGATTAGTCAAGGCTCGTGGAAAAAAATGTTTGATATAAGGCATGTTAAGAGGTTCGAATAAGTTCATTACCAGAATTACAACCTCATACTTATTACAGAATTTTGATGAATACCTGCTCTCTAATCACCCACCCACCCAATCACCATTTACGGAAACGTTGATGAATACCTGCTCTCTAATCACCCAACCACCCAGTCACCATTTACGGAAACGTTGATGAATACCTGCTCTCTAATCACCCAACCACCCAATCACCATTGGTTACCTGCCAATTCTATATGTAAATATGTTGTTTATAAAGCAGGTTACCTGCTCTCTAATCACCCAACCACCCAATCACCATTTACGGAAACGTTGATGAATACCTGCTCACCAATCACCCCAATAACCATGTCTGTAACGTTGATGAATGCCTGCTCAACAATCATCCATCCACCCAATCACCATTAGTGTAACATGGATGAATACCTACTCTCCATTCATCCATCCATCCAATAACCATGTCTGTAACGTTGATGAATACATGCTATCCAATCATTCATCCACCCTATAACCACGTCTGTATCGTTGATGGATACCTGCTCTCCAATCATCCATCCACTCAATAACCATGTCTGTAACGTTGATGGATACCTGCCCTCCAATCATCCATCCACCCAGGAACCATGTCTGTAACGTTGACGGCTACCTGCTCTCCACTCATTCATCCACCCAATAACCATGTCTGTAACGTTGATGGGTACCTGCTCTCCAATCATCCATCCGCCCAATAACCATGTCTGTAACGATGATGGATACCTGCTCTCCAATCATCTATCCACTCAATAACCATGTCTGTAACGTTGATGAATACCTACTCTCCAATCATCCATCCACCCAATAACCATGTCTGTAACGTTGATGGATACCTGCTCTCCAATCATCCATCCACTCAATAACCATGTCTGTAACATTGATGAATACCTACTCTCCAATCATCCATCCACCCAATAACCATGTCTGTAACGATGATGGATACCTGCTCTCCAATCATCCATCCACCCAATAACCATGTCTGTAACGTTGATGGATACCTGCTCTCCAATCATCCATCCACCCAATAACCATGTCTGTAACGTTGATGAATACCTACTCTCCAATCATCCATCCACCCAATAACCATGTCTGTAACGTTGATGAATACCTACTCTCCAATCATCCATCCACCCAATAACCATGCATGTAACGTTGATGAATACCTACTCTCCAATCATCCATCCACCCAATAACTATGTCTGTAACGTTGATGAATACATGCTCTTCAACCATCCATCCACCCAATAAGCATGTCTGTAACGTTGATGGATACCTGCTCTCCATTCATCCATCCACCCAATAACTATGTCTGTAGCGTTGATGGATACCTGCTCTCCAATCATCCATCCATCCAATAACCATGTCTGTAACGTTAATGGATACCTGCTCTCCAATCATCCATCCACTCAATAACCATGTTTGTATTAACGTTGATGGATACCTGCTCTCCAATCATCCATCCACCCAATAACCATGGCTGTAACGCTAATGGATACCTGCTCTCCAATCATCCATCCACCCAATAACCATTTACGGTAAAGTTGATGAATACCTGCTCACCAATCACCCATCCACCCAATAACCATGTCTGTAACGTTGATGAATACCTGCTCTCCAATCATCCATCCACCCAATAACCATTTACGGTAACGATGATGAATACCTGCTCACCAATCACCCATCCACCCAATAACCATGTCTGCAACGTTGATGAATACCTGCTCCTCAAGCATCCATCCACCCAATAAACATGTCTGTAACGTTGATGGATACCTGCTCTCCATTCATCCATCCACCCAATAACCATGTCTGTAACGTTGACGGATACCTGCTCACCAATCATCCATCCATCCAATCACCGTTACTGTAACATTGATGAATACCTGCTCTCCGATCATCCATCCACCCAATAACCATGTCTGTAACGTTGACGGATACCTGCTCCCCAAGCATCCATCCACCCAAGAACCATGTCTGTAACGTTGACGGCTACCTGCTCTCTACTCATTCATCCACCCAATAACCATGTCTGTAACGTTGATGGGTACCTGCTATCCAATCATCCATCCGTCCAATAACCATGTCTGTAGCGATGATGGATACCTGCTCTCCAATCATCTATCCACCCAATAACCATGTCTGTATCGTTGATGAATACCTACTCTCCAATCATCCATCCACCCAATAACCATGTCTGTAACGTTGACGGATACCTGCTCTCCAATCATCCATCCACCCAAGAACCATGTCTGTAACGTTGACGGCTACCTGCTCTCCACTCATTCATCCACCCAATAACCATGTCTGTAACGTTGATGGGTACCTGCTCTCCAATCATCCATCCGTCCAATAACCATGTCTGTAGCGATGATGGATACCTGCTCTCCAATCATCTATCCACCCAATAACCATGTCTGTAACGCTGATGAATAGCTACTCTCCAATCATCCATCCACCCAATAACCATGTCTGTAACGTTGATGAATACCTACTCTCCAATCATCCATCCACCCAATAACCATGTCTGTAACGTTGATGAATGCATGCTCTTCAACCATCCATCCACCCAATAACCATGTCTGTAACGTTGATGGATACCTGCTCTCCATTCATCCATCCACCCAATAACTATGTCTGTAACGTTAATGGATACCTGCTCTCCACACATCCATCCACTCAATAACCATGTCTGTAACGTTGATGGATACCTGCTCTCCAATCATCCATCCACCCAATAACCATGGCTGTAACGCTAATGGATACCTGCTCTCCAATCATCCCCATCAACCCAACAACCATGTCTGTAACGTTGACGAATACCTGCTCTCCAATCATCCATCCACCCAATAACCATTTACGGTAACGTTGATGAATACCTGCTCACCAATCACCCATCCACCCAATAACCATGTCTGTAACGTTGATGAATACCTGCTCCTCAAGCATCCATCCACCCATTAACCATGTCTATAACGTTGATGAATACCTGCTCACCAGTCACCCATCCACCCAATAGCGATGTCTATAACGTTGATGAATACCTGCTCACGAATCACCCATCCATCCAAGTCACCATTACTGTAACATTAATGAATACCTGCTCTCCAATCATCCATCCACCCAATAACCATGTCTATAACGTTGATGAATACCTGCTCACCTATCATCCATCCACCCAATAACAATGTCTGTAACGTTGCTGAATACCTGCTCTCCAATCATCCATCCACCCAATAACCATGTCTGTAACGTTGATGGATACCTGCTTTCCAATCATCCATCCACTCAATAACCATGACTGTAACGTTGATGGATACCTGCTCTCCAATCATCCATCCACCCAATAACCATGTCTGTAACGTTGACGAATATCTGCTCTCCAATCATCTATCCACCCAATAACCATTTACGGTACCGTTGATGAATACCTGCTCACCAATCACCCAATCACCATTACTGTAAGATTGATGAATACCTGCTCTCCAATCATCCATCCACCCAATAACCATGTCTGTAACGTTGACGGATACCTGCTCTCCAAGCATCCATCCACCCAATAACCATGTCTGTAACGTTGATGGAAACCTGCTCTCCATTCATCCATCCACCCAATAACCATGTCTGTAACATTGATGGATACCTGCTCTCCAATCATCCGTCCAACCAATAACCATGTCTGTAACGTTAATGGATACCTGCTGTAAAATCATCCATCCACCCAATAACCATGTCAGTAACGTTGATGGATACCTGCTCTCCAATCATCCATTCACCCAATAACCATGTCTGTAACGTTGATGGATACCTGCTCTCCAATCATCCATCCACCCAATAACCATGTCTGTAGCGTTGACGAATACCTGCTCTACAATTGTCCATCCACCCAATAATCATGTCTGTAACGTTGATGGATACCTGCTCACCAATCATCCATCCACCCAATAACCATGTCTGTAACGTTGATGAATACCTGCTCTCCAATCATCCATCCACCCAATAACCATGTCTGTAACGTTGATGGATACCTGCTTTTCAATCATCCATCCACTCAATAACCATATCTGTAACGTTGATGAATACCGGCTCTCCAATCATCCATCCACCCAATAACCATGTCTGTAGTGTTGATGGATACCTGCTCCCCAATCATCCATCCACCCAATAACCATGTCTGTAAGGTTGATAGATACCTGCCTCCATCAGCTATCCACCCAATAACCATGTCTATTTCGTTGATGAATACCTGCTCTCCAATCATCCATCCACCCAATAACCATGTATGTAACGTTGATGAGTACCTGCTCACCAATCCTCCATCTACCCAATAACCATGTATGTAACGTTGATAAATACCTGCTCTCCAATCATCCATCCACCCAATAACCATGTCTGTAACGTTGATGGATACCTGCTCTCCAATCATCCATCCACCCAATAACCATGTCTGTAACGTTGATGGATACCTGCTCTCCAATCATCCGTCCAACCAATAACCATGTCTGTAACGTTAATGGATATCTGCTCTCCAATCATCCATCCACCCAATAACCATTTACGGTAACGTTGATCGATACCTGCTCTCCAATCATCCATCCACCCAATAACCATGTCTGTAACATTGATGGATACCTGCTCTCCAATCATCCGTCCAACCAATAACCATGTCTGTAACGCTAATGGATACCTGCTCTACAATCATCCATCCACCCAATAACCATGTCAGTAACGTTGATGGATACCTGCTGTCCAATCATCCATCCACCCAATAACCATGTCTGTAACGTTGATGGATACCTGCTCCCCAATCATCCATCCACTCAATAACCATGTCTGTAACGTTGATGGATACCTGCTCACCAATCATCCATCCACCCAATAACCATGTCTGTAACGTTGATGAATACCTGCTCTCCAATCATCCATCCACCGCATAACCATGTCTGTAACGTTGATGGATACCTGCTTTCCAATCATCCATCCACTCAATAACCATTCTGTAAAGTTGATGAATAACTGCCCTCCAATCATCCATCCACCCAATAACCATGTCTGTAACGTTGATGGATACCTGCTTTTCAATCATCCATCCACTCACTAACCATGTCTGTAACGTTGATGAATACCTGCTCTCCAATCATCCATCCAGCCAATAACCATGTCTGTAACGTTGGTGGATACCTGCTCTCCAATCATCCATCCACCAAATAACCATGTCTGTAACGTTGACGAATACCTGCTCTCCAATCATCCATCCACCCAATAACCATTTACGGGAACGTTGATGAATACCGGCTCTCCAATCCTCCATCCACCCAATAACCATGTTTGTAACGTTGATGAATACCTGTTCACCAATCATCCATCCATCCAATCACCATTACTGTATCATTAATGAATAACTGCTCTCCAATCATCCATCCATCTACCCAATAACCATGTCTGTAAAGTTGATGGATACCTGCTTTTCAATCATCCATCCACTCAATAACCATGTCTGTAACGTTGATGAATACCTGCTCTCCAATCATCCATCCACCCAATAAACATGTCTGTAGCATTGATGGATACCTGCTCCCCAATCATACATCCACCCAATAACCATGTCTGTAAGGTTGATGGATACCTGCTCTCCAATCATCTATCCACCCAATAACCATGTATGTAACGTTGATGAATACCTGCTCTCCAATCATCCATCCACCCAATAACCATGTATGTAACGTTGATGAATAGCTGCTCTCCAATCATCCATCCACCCAATAACCATGTCTATTACGTTGATGAATACCTGCTCTCCAATCATCCATCCACCCAATAACCATGTCTGTAACGTTGATGCATATCTGCTCTCCAATCATCAATCCACCCAATAACCATGTATCTAACGTTGATGGATACCTGCTCACCAATCATCCATCCATCCAATCATCGTTACTGTAACACTGATGAATACCTGCTCTCCAATCATCCATCCACCCAATAACCATGTCTGTAACGTTGACGGATACCTGCTCCCCAAGCATCCATCCACCCAATAACCATGTCTGTAACGTTGATGAATACCTTCTCTCCAATCATCCATCCACCGAAATACCATATCCGTAAAGTTGATGGATGCCTGCTCTCCAATCATCCATCCACCCAATACCTTTAGTATAGACTGAATCCTTCCCAAGCACATGATTGTATTCGCTGAAAGAAATTCTTATCCCTTGAGCTACGGAGCTGAAACTTATCTCACTATACCATTGGGTCAAGCTCTACCAGAAAATGTAAAAAAAAACAAGATGGCCGTTTTAATGACGTCACAGTGACGTCATTTTCAACGAGAGATCCTGAAGGATCTTCGCGCCCACCATTGTCCGATAATTGTAAGCTAATAACAAGAGGATCTTTTTGTCCATTGTTACTAAGAACGAACGATTGATTTGTAATTTTGTTTACAGAATTTCGAATCTGAGCGAAAAAGATCGAAGAAGGGACACTGGAAAACACCAAGATATAATCTTTCTAAGTTTCAGGAGTTTCAAGATTTCTAGAAACTTTTCTTTTGTCGGTTGTTATAGTACAAGAGAAATGAGCAAAGTTAGTCTGAAAGTGAATGTATATGTACGGAGGATCCTTCGTCTTCATTTTGTAGTATTTTTATTTTATTTATTTTTTGCACGTGTCATCATTGGGTACTGGAAGCGAAGACAAATCTCTTTGACACTTTGGCATGAGCTATGAAACATACTTAAGATTTTATAATTAGGAACGACTGCTAATTCTGTTCTGTTTACTGGGCTAGTTTGAGATATCTCTTTTAAGATACCATGCTCGAAAATAGTAAGATGGTACAATACTTAATACTGAAAGGATTCGGTCCGTGCAGTAATGTTAAAACTTCGAAAGTGTCTGAATCCTGATTATCTCCCTTGGATCGAAACATGCAGTAGTCTACAGTTGTCGAGTTGTGATATTGTGTCACAAGATTGACGTGCCTTTATGTAGCCGACCCGCCGGCAGACGAAAGGGTGGGGGAGTTCACTTGCAACTCCATGGACTAAAGAAAACTGATTTAAAATTTGAAGAAATACATTTTAATTCCGAATTATTTCAACTCCTTGATATGGAAGATGAAGGTATGGATATTCTGTATAGTCAATATATAGAATATGCCCCACCATTTGATCCGCCGACTCTTGTGATGCAACGTCACAACTCGGGAATACCGTATTAATTTGAAGCGTAACTTGGATTTTCGAATCGGATCAAAAATGTATGTTGCACAACTAGGCCCCACGTACCAAATTTCAGAAAGATCCATGAAATATTTCCTGATAATTCACGATAACTACGTTTCAAGTGGAAATTCAAGATGGCCACCTGGTTGCGAAAGATCCATGCAGTAGTTCCGGAGAAATCGCGATAGCAAGGTTTCATGGGGAAATCCAAGATGGCCGCCTTGTGGCCATATTGGATTTTCGATTCGGACCAGAAAAGGTATCTTGCACAATTAGACCTGAAGGGGAACCTGTGTACCAAATTTGAGAAAGATCGATGCAGTACTTCCTGAGAAATGACGATAACAATGTTTCATGGGGAAATCCAAGATGGCTGCCTGGTGGCCATATTGGATTTTCGAATCGAACCAGAAAAGGTATCTTGCACAACTAGAACCGAAGGGGAACCTGTGTACCAAATTTGAGAAAGATCCATGCAGTAGTTCCTGAGAGAAATCGCGATAAAGTTTCATAGGGAAATCCAAGATGGCTGCCTGGTGGCCATATTGGATTTTCGAATCAGAACATAAAAGGTATCTTGCACAACTAGACCCCAAGGGGAACCCGTGTACCACATTTGAGAACTGATCTATGCAGTAGTTCCTGAGAAATCGTGAAAACAAGGTTTCCTGAGGAAATATAAGATGGCTGCCTGGTGGCCATATTGGATTTTCGAATCGAACCAGACAAGGTATCTTGCACAACTAGACCCCAAGGGGAACCTGTGTATCAAATTTGAGAACGATCTATGCAGTAGTTCCTGAGAAATCGTGATAACAAAGTTTCCTGAGGAAATCCAAGATGGCGCCTTGTGGCCATATTGGATTTTCGATTCGGACCAGAAAAGGTACCTTGCACAACTAGACCTGAAGGGGAACCTGTGTACCAACTTTGAGAAAGATCCATGCAGTACTTCCTGAGCAATCGCGATAACAAGGTTTCATGGGGAATCCAAGATGGCTGCCTGGTGGCCATATTGGATTTTCGATTCGGACCAGAAAAGGTATCTTGCATAACTAGACCTGAAGAGGAACCTGTGTACCAAATTTGAGAAAGATCCATGCAGTACTTCCTGAGAAATGACGATGTTTCATAGGGAAATCCAAGATGGCTGCCTGGTGGCCATACTGGATTTTCGAATCGAACCAGAAAAGGTATCTTGCACAACTAGAACCGAAGGGGAACCTGTGTACCAAATTTGAGAAAGATCCATGCAGTAGTTCCTGAGAAATCGCGATAACAAGGTTTCATGGGGAAATCCAAGATGGCTGCCTGGTGGACATATTGGATTTTCGAATCATATCATAAAAGGTATCTTGCACAACTAGACCCCAAGGGGAACCTGTGTACCAAATTTGAGAACGATCTATGCAGTAGTTCCTGAGAAATCGTGATAAGGTTTCCTGAGGAAATCCAAGATGGCTGCCTGGTGGCCATATTGGATTTTCGAATCGTACCAGAAAAGGTATCTTGCACAACTAGACCCCAAGGGGAACCTGTGTACCAAATTTGAGAACGATCTATGCAGTAGTTCCTGAGAAATCGTGATAACAAAATTTCCTGAGAAAATCCAAGATGGCTGCCTGGTGGCCATATTGGATTTTCGAATCGGATCAGTAAAGGTATGCGATAACAAGAATTGTTTACGGACGGACGACTGACTGACTGACTGACGACGAACCACGGACGAAAAGCGATTTGAGCAGCCCACCATCTGGTGATGGTGGGCTAAAAACAACATTCTTTGTCGATTTTTCGGTCGGATTTTTCGAATTTTTTATTTATGCAATTTCTCCGCAAAAACTGTATGATAAATTTGTAAATATTAATGTGATATGAAATAAAATAGTTTTTTCCACTTTCATCGCGGAAAAGCAGAAATTTTGAAGAAATATGACGAAAAAAATCACTTTTCTGGTACCCCACGTGGTCGCCATCTGAATTTACCCATGATCCTCTGCTGGGGGTGTCATGCAAATAGGCCCCAATATGATAGTCTATAAAGTCACAGAGTTTCAGCTCTCCATTTTGTCGTTCCGGAGATAGCGGGGCCATCCCCCCCGACCAGGTAGGGTTAACAGGATGCCTGTAAATAATATATACCATGGTATAAAATGGCCAAGCCCGCCACAATTCATATTTACAGGATGCCTATAATTATTTTGTACCATGGTATAAAATCGCCGAGCCTGCCACAATTCGTATTTACAGGATGCCTGTAAATAATATATACCATGGTACAAAATCGCCAAGCCTGCTACAATTCGTATTACAGGATGCCCGTAAATAATATATACCATGGTACAAATTAATTTTAATTAAAATACGGCTTCCTGATTCTTTCCATCAATGATATAGTCAAGGAGAACGGCACCTGAACGTAACATAGCGTATAGATACGATTTTATTTTTCATCAAATGATGGCGGTAAGTTTCTACATCGATAATCCGTCGGGTGCCACTCAAGCACCCTTGAGCATTTTACTCTAGGCCACGCCTCTTTTCCAATATTATGACATAATTAGGTCAAAATGAAAAGACAGAAAAAACATGTCTTGTTTGGTGTCAAAATGCAGCGCAGAACTTGTTTATTATTATGATCATGAAATTAAAGACCAAATATGGTGCGGGCAGGCCCCATGGATGACTTAGATAAAACCGAAATCTCCAAATATCGAAAAATCGATTGAAGTTTATGGGCAATGCTACGGTAACCATCAATATTTCACATCAGAAATGAAAGTCACATTTTCATATGATTGGCCGCATCTGATATCAATTATTGAATAATTAGGTTCAAATTATACAAATGGTAATATTTATGTGACACACATGTGTAAAATAATAACATAAATTCACTTGGTTGGATAGTATTTCGCTGATGGGGAATTCTAACAAGAGAATAACTTGCTTAAATCATAAATACATGACACATTCTTTATTTATGACTTTTTTGTGTCTCTCGTATGTAATCACGGAATTGTAGATTGTTGAACAACTGTTTATTCTGCTGGCTTAAAAAATTACCACTCGTCGTCTTCGTCCACCACCGTCGACGGTACTGAGGCGGTGTGCTCGTTAGCACAGTGATCCTCTGAGCCACACTTGCAGTACATGTATTTTGTAAAGGAAAAATTAGCTGACCGACAGCTACACCGATTTGTTGAACAGGGCGATTCCGACTTGCACGAGCAGGCAACAATCTGTAGGATTGAGGACGGGGCAACCACGCCAATGCCGTGATGAGGGATAGCTATATTGCCCTCCAGTTTCCATCCAAATTGGCCGATGTCAACCGTTGGTGGTTCCACCTGGTCTGCTGCTCGCCAAACCAGAACTTGCAGGCGAGCACGTTTGATATGACACATTGCAGCCTCTTCTGTCGGTGGGAGACTCCTGATCTTGGGTGGTTCAATCTTCTTGCTGAACGTCGTGTATCTCAAATCATTAAGTGTGGTTGATATAGTGCTGCAATACAACAGCACGAGGAACCGCAATCCAACCTACATCCAGTCAGCCTCAGCTACTCCTGGGTCTGCGAATACCTTTAAATTCAAATCAGACTTCAGAAGGATGTTGATTGCCGATACCTTCCCTTTACCGAATGGGTATGACACGGTATCGCATCCTGAGAGCGCATGTACACCCTAACGTTCTTCTGGTTGACGAAACCGTCTTCACAGGTGTCTATGAGAAAGTATAACGGCCAAATACTCGATATCACCGAAACGGCATCAAAAATGGGAGACAAATGCTTCGACCTACTGGGTGTACATGCGCTCACAGGATGCGATACTGTCATACCCATTCGGTAAAGGGAAGGTATCGGCAATCCGCATCCTTCTGAAGTCTGATTTGAATTTAAAGGTATTCGCAGACCCAGGAGCAGCTGAAGCTGACTGGATGCAGGTTGGATTGCGGTTTCTCGTGCAGTTGTATGGCGGCAGTATATCAACAACACTTAATGATCTGAGATACATGACGTTCAGCAAGAAGATTGAACCACCCAAGATCAGGAGTCTCTCACCAACAGAAGAGTCTACAAAGTGTTATATCAAACGTGCTCGCCTGCAAGTTCTGGTTTGGCGAGCAGCAGACCAGGTGGAACCACCAACGGTTGACATCGGTCAAGTTGGGTAGAAACTGGAGGACAATATACCTACCCCTCATCACGGCACTGGCGTGATTGCCCCGTCTTCAATCCTACAGACTGTGTGTTGCCTGTTCGTGCATGTTGGAATCGCCCTGTCCAACAAATCGGTGTAGCTATCGGTCAGCTAAGTTGTCCTGTACAACATACTGCAAGTGAGGCTCAGAGGATCACTGTGCTAACGAGCACACTGTCTTCATACCGTCGACGGTGGTGGACGAAGACGACGAGGATGACGAGTGCTAATTTTTTAAGCCAGCAGAATGAACAGTTGCTCAACCGTGATTACATACGACAGACACCAATAAGTCATAAATAATGTATTATGATTTAAGCAAGTTATTCTCTCGTTAGAATTCCCCCTCAGCGAAAATTGCCAATACTATCTGTTCAAGTGACTGTTGATACATTTGACTGACTTTATGTTATTATTTTACACATGTGTGTCACATAAATATTACCATTTGTATAAATTGATCCTAATTATTCACTAAATGATATCAGATGCGGCCAATCATATGGCAATCATTAGGTTACCGTTAGTTCACGGTGACTTTCATTTCTGATGTGAAATATTGATGATTACCGTAGCATTGCCCATAAACTTCAATCGATTTTTCGATATTTGGAGATTTCGGATTTAGCTAATTCATCCATGGGGCCTGCCCGCGCCATATTTGGCCATTAATTTCATGATCCTAATAATAAACAAGTTCTGCGCTGCAGCTCAGTTTGACACCAAACATGACATGTTTCTTCTGTCTTTTCATTTTGACCGAATTATGTCATAATATTGGAAAAGGGGCGTGGCCTAGAGTAAAAAATACCCAAGGGTGCTTGAGTGGCACCCGACGGATTATCGATGTAGACACCTTCCGCCATCATTTGTTGAAAAAACATCGCATCTATACGCTATGTTACGGTTTGGGTCATTTTATTAGGAGTGTCTCCTCGACTAACACGAGTTTTTTTGGTGCGGAGCTTTAGGCTCCTCCCCTCTTTTGATTCAGCGGGAAATGTACACGGAAGTTCGTTATACCTAAGTTTCCTTTTTATTTCCAAAAAAAAAAACGAAGATGCCGCCCTCTCAAGAAAATCCAATGGTGCGTATAGCAGCTCTCTAAAACGGAGGTAGAAAGGGTCGTTTTCGCTCAATAGATCAGTTCACATAATGAATTCGTCAAAATCCTCTTGAGGTGCATACAGACATATCTATCCGCATTAAATGGTAGTGAAAAAGTAAATTGTCATCTATCTAATTTGCATAATAATAAGCCAAACATCCTCCGCGCTGTTTAAACAACATTGGGGGGGGGGAGCGGAAAGTGCTCCCCTATATATTTTCGCTATCGCTAAGGCTGGAGGGCTGAAACTTACCACACTATATCATTGGGTCAAGCTCTACAAGAAAATGTAAAAAAAATCCAAGATGGCCTCCATGATGACGTCACTGTGACGTCATTTTCAAAAAGAGCATTTTTGGACCATTTTTAGTCAGAATTTTCGAATTTTTTTATTTTTGTTCTTTCTTCGCAAAAACTGCATGATAAATTAGTAAATAATAATCTAATATGAAATAAAATGGATTTTATCTACTTTTCCACACAGAAAAGCACAATTTTGAAGAAATATGACGAAAACATTACTTTTCTGGTACCCCACATGGCCGCCATTTTGAATTTGCCCATGATCCTCTGTTCAGGGGCTCATGCAAATAGGCTCAAAATGACCCCAATATGATAATCTAAAAAGTCACGAAGTTTCAGCTCTCATTTTTGTCGTTCCGGAGTTCCTGTGCACAACAACAAGGTGCATCATTTTGCGTTTCGTGCAGAGTAGAGTCATTAGCGATCTGATTGTCATTATCTAGAATCTCATATCACAAATTAATCAATAAACTACATGTAGATCAAAGTATTTTACTTCGAAAGGATTCTGATGAGCACGTATTGTGAGAACTCGCGCAACAACAACAACCCCACGTCGTATGTGGGGACGATACGACGAGACCAGATGGGGCTATGGTCCATGGAAAATGCCCCAGAGTGTGGGGATATGTTGGTGACAGGAAATTGTCAAAATTGACCATATCCCCACCATCCATGGGGGTGGGGGTTGAGGGATTCAATTGACAAGTACATTATGGCAGGCTTGGCGATTTGATATCATGGTACATACATATATTATTTATATGCATCCTGTAAATACGAATTGTGGCAGGCTTGGCGATTGTTTACCATGGTATATATTATTTACAGGCATCCTGTACGAATTGTGGCAGGCTTGTCGATTTTATACCATGGTACAAAATAATTACAGACATCCTGTAGATACGAATTATGGCAGGCTTGGCATTTTATACCATGGCACAAAATATTTGCAGGCATCCTATAATTATTTTATACCATCGTATAAAATGACGACTTGTGGCACGGATGGCCAACGGTTATGTATCCCCACATTGGTTGACAAGCCTTGCGTGCCAATATTCCCTGACGAAAGAAATAAGAATATACACCATATATCCTTTATTCAGTAGGCCTACGTTAATTTCTCACATTTGTGACTGATATTGGTTCATAACAGGTCTGTCTGCACCGATTATACGAGAGCGGCGGGTTTCTTCCATATATTTTATTGAAAGGCATTACGCATGTCGAATATGTTTTAAATCCAAGTTCGCATTGTTTTAATACGGTATCAACGATAACATACTACCCTTGGTATATACACCCCTGGATTTCGCCCCTCGGCTATAAATAGCTGTGAAACCTTCAACAAAGCCCCGCAAAAGTATATATTTTCGGAATGGGCATATTCGCTGAGCTACGAAAATTGTAAAGGGAAGCCATCAATCCTCCTAAAACCTCCTTCAACTTGTCTGGAAAAAATCTATAAAATGTTTGAGAATGTGTCAAATTTGGCCCACCATCCAGACAATTAAACGCAACACGTATATGTGGCGGAAAAAGATGCAGGAGTACCGACATGAAGCCATATGAAGCATGTTAAAGTGTTCCCCATTAAACAGGTATTTTAATATGATGAAACAAAAACAGAGAGACCTACTCATTTTTCGCGAAAATGTTATTGCCATAAAGGAGTCACTGATATCCTGGGAAGGATAAAGCAAATTGGAGATTTGCCACTTCCTGTAAGTGTTTGTCAATGTTGGTCCACTGTCAGAACTGGTCCTACCGGTCCTATTGTGCGAGTCTTTCATTGACTCAGCATACTTCGTTATTATTTACAAGATAAAATGAGGAGAAAGTTAAACAGACGCAACGTCAAATATGAAGTTATTTTCCAAGCAAAATAATAGATATCACATTTGTTCATGTTTATATTGCTACATGCGTTGTAGCATGCTAAATGATGGATGGCGTGTGGCTGAGTGGGATTATCTGATAGTCCACCTGATCACGCTGATACAAGCATTGATTTCCGCAATCATGCAATTGAAAGATAAAGGTTGCACCTGGCTATAACATTTTCGGTTCCTCTTCTTCGCTAGTGAATCCGCACTTGAGCGACTGATCCTATCAAGCCCCAGTTTAAATAACTGGAGCCATTTCATTGGCTTATTCAACAGTGGGGCATGAGTTTAGAAGGCAACGAGACACTTTCCATCAAATCTTAGCTCACGCAGTATATGGTACTGAATGTGATATCCATGCGATATCGCTGATAACACCTGTATCAGATTCGGATAAATCGGGAATATCGTTCGATCAGAAGACTTACTTTAGTTGGCAGACAGAGTTATTTCCCTTGAGCGCTATGAGAAAGCTTCATATGCGCACCAAGATTATCCTTCCACGAAAATCCGCGATTACATACCGCACATGTATATGGCTTCCTCTTCGTATGTGTGACGACATGGTCGTCAAGGTAACACCGGCGCGCGAAAGTTTTACCGCAAGTATCACACATAAACGGCTTTTGATGTGTCAGGTTGTGATAACCTACCGCTGCTCTAGTTTTGAATGCTTTGCCACACGTCGAACAGGGATACGGTCTCTCGACCTTGTGAGTGGTCATGTGATCTTGCAGCGAGTAAGCCGTCGGGAACATTTTCCCACAAGTGGCGCACTCGTACTGTCTCACACTGACATGGTCAATCATATGATCGCGTAAGCGGTGAGCACGATTAAAGATTTTCCCACAATGTTTACAAATTAGTTTGGTCTTATGTTGTCTCATGTGCGTAGCTAATCCGTCCTTAGTAGAAAATAGCTTCCAGCACGTGGCGCATTCGTGGTTCTTCCCTATCACAACCGCTTTGGCGTTCTTCCGCTCCTTTTCAAACCCTGATTTGTTGGGTTTTGTGACAGATCCTACATGTATGAAGCATGTCTTCCTCTCTTCAGCTGTATGGGTTTCTGAATGGATGTCAAGATGGTGAAGTTTGACAAATCCTACCCCACAAACACCACAAGTGTACGGGTCCCAGTCCGAGTGAAGGCTCTCGTGTCTATCCAGGAAATCTTTTTTCTTGTAAGGAAATCCACATCTGCGGCAAATCCAAATGTTTGCATCTTCATGGGAGTGGTCAGATTTCTCGATCAACTTCCTGGATTTTTTGTTTAAATTATCCAATGATCTGCGTGATTCTGTGGACTTTCCCGCCCATTTGACGCCTGTTTTGTTTGACTTGGTTAATTCCTTGCCATCCTTGATTACTGCTCTCCCAAACTTGCTAAATTCACCCCGCGAACAGCCTCCCGACACATCTGATTGTTTGCTGGAATGCTTAACTTCCCGGTGAACAGCCAGATGGAGCTTCTTCACAAATCCAGTTTGACAAACTTCACAAAGGTAAGGATCTGGGTTCTTGTGTAACTGTGTGTGAATGCCAAGGTATTGCTTCGAAATGAAGGAGACCCCACAGATCGAACATGGGAAAGGCTTTTCCTTCTTCGGCCGTGGAACAGAAGACCTGGCATGAATTCGAGTAGAGACCTCTGCCGCTTGAATCACTGGGTCAATATTCCCCATATATTGGAGGCCGTCGGCATATGGAAATGCAACTTGGTCTCCGGCAATCTCCTCGGTGCTGTCGCACACAGAGTCAGAGCTAACATATTGTACCGGTGGAGTGGTAACGTGACCAGTTGCGATATTGTTGATATCGTCAGAACTGGCATCTGTGTATGCACACGTTTTTGAAGATGTAAGATCACTAGTGGCGATCTTGTCAACGCTCTCTACAACATTGGTGCACGAGTCCGTATTCGAGTTTGTCCTCACCTGCGTAAGATAACCAGTGTCCATCTCCGGTAATTCTGACAATGCCGCCGCTGTCCGACTGTTCATTTTCTCATCAGCATTCGCCTCGGGCAGACGAAGGTCTTGGTCACTGAGCAGCTTCTCGGAACGATGGACACTTGTTACAGTACAGCTCAAGTCCGATCGATGATCTGCCAGCGTTTTTTCGGACTGTTCGACGAGGGATCGCAGACGCTCTTCTGCATGAGACGGGTGAAGCACCTGGCTGCTCGGGAGAAAATTGTAGATGCTGTCTACAGTGCTTGGGTCAGAACCATCTGTCATTTCTTCAACATTCATGTCCTGTTCCAAAGAAATCAACTGGGGTGTGAACGCATGAGGTCGTGTTTGCTTCTTTGCTTTTGGCATTGGCTTGGCCTGCAAGTTTGAGCCAGATAGCTTAGATCTCTTCATGGTATATTTTGTGAGAATTTCGGCGATAACGTTTGAAGATGGAAAAGTATGTTTTAATGGTTTTCTGATCACTAATTACTCCAAGGATATCTCCCCCTGAAGATGGAGTAGGAAGTGTGTCAGTAGAGAGGGAGATGAGTATGCAAACGTTAGGTCTGGACATTCAGTTCCATCAAGATTACTACCCTTTAGAGAGAAAATCTGACATCTGCTGGAGGTCGGAGAATGGGGTTCTTTTGGTCAACTAAGCAACAGTGTCTTTTGCAAGAGCTTGGTTGTCTTTGCTTCTTGGTATTTCACAATTCATAGAGTTGGAGAAAATCCCAATCCAAGATAGATTTATATGGGTTGTTGATCGTTGACCGATACATCCAACCTGTAGAAACAAATAAATATGGAAAATGGAGTGAGTGAGTGAATAGAATTTAACGTCGCTTTCAACAATATTTCAACAATATTTCAGCCATATCTCGACGAACCAACTAAGCATCATCCAGCCCAGTTGTGTTCTTGCTACATCAAAGAAGAAATCTCTGAAGCAGCATGGAACCAGACACCCTCCATCCACCCTATAAAACACTGAGGACAGCGCACAAGAGACAGACAGGACGCTTACATGGTGCAATAAAGGCAAGTGATATTACAGTGCTAGACATCGCATGATCAAGTTCATGTTGCTTCTCAGCAAAATGCATTGAAGCAACAGGAACCTGAGCCCACCCAACCACCCGCTGGAATTACCCAATTACGTTATAAAAATTTATCTCTAAAAATGACGAGGCTGGGGGATTTTCTGCAGGGTGCGGGCGCCGTCTTGCAGCTCTCGTGGTGAAGGCTAGGATTGGGGTGGTTTTCTTTGGGAAATATTGTCACGGTTAGCATGCGCAGCCGAGGAGTAGTAGAGAAATGGCATGTTTGGGTGTGCAGAGGAGTTCTTGGGCGATAATGGACCATCCTTGCTCTCACTGGGCAACGTCATGGTGCGCAAGCGCAGTGGAGTAATAGTATGCGAATGTTTTGACGATAGGTAAGCCATCCTTGGTCCAAATGGGGTGTTCAGGGGGTCGTCTCGAACATCTCATGGTGTAAACTACGACTGACGTGGTGCTTACTGGAGGTGACGTCAAGGTGCGCATGTACAGTCGAGGAGTAGTACAGAAAGAGCATTTTTGGGGTATGCAGGGGTGTGTTTACACGACAGATTGAACATACCTGGTCCCTTGCACCATATGGTCTTGCGGCGCTCGTGGTATAGACTACGACTGGCGTACTTTTTACTGGTGGGGACGTCATGGAGTAGAGAAAGGGTATTCTTGCATGTGCATGGGCGTTTAGACGATATATGAGCCGTCGTTGTTCTAAATGGGGCGTGTAAGGGGTCATCTTGATGCTATCATGGTGTTAACTACAACTGGCGTGTGTTGTTTACCGCAGGTGACGTCATGGTGCACGTCTGCAGTCGAAGAGTAGTTGAGAAAAATTATTTTGGAGTAAGCAGGGGTGTGTTTGGACGATAGATAGTTGTGCTTAGTCATACAGTATTCTGGCCACGGTGTGGTTGTGATGTTATTGTGACATCAACTGTTGAATGGTAGTAGAAAAAGGAATGGAATGGTTGTGTAAGTACGTGTTTGCGACCATGGGTGAAAATTAAGTATATGTGGTATACTCTATGGAACATTCTCCTTGTGTAGATTCATACAGTGTGTGTCCTGGCCATGTTCGGGCGCAATGGTTCGCAAACACACACAGAGAGTAGTAAGCGCAAAAGACGTCGAATGTGCACTCAGACAGATGGAACGTACAGTCCTATGAACCGGCCCATATGGGTGGGTGTGTCGCTCCTAGGTTGGACCCTCCATGAAAAAAAAACATTTGGAAAAATGTCACCAATAGTAGACAAAATTGCATGCTCAGAAGTGCACTGGTGGAATGATCCAATTGTAGCTCTTGCTGGGTTCAGGGACGTGGTAGGTCCGGTGATATGCATGGTCATGCTTGGGATCATTTTAAACTTCTGGACGTAACGTCAAGGGAGACAACTTTTGTCGACAACTGTACTGGTTTAGATCTGCTTGAACTGATTTGATGTAGATTGAGGGTTCATTATGGAGCCACAGTCAAAATATGATAAAGTCCTCAATGCCGCCCTTAATACATTGATGCTACCTACCACACAATGTAGGGTAGCCCCCCCCCCCCCCCAACACCTATACATATTTCCTTATTAGCATAGTCCTTGTGTGCCATCATCATCATGGTTGCTCTGTATGTCTTTTAAATAGTATGTATATTTATTGTACATGTATGTATTATATGTATTTGTTGACCTGTATGCTTTGGCCCTGGCGGGATGTAATTGTACAATAAAAGGAATTATCTATACCCAAATTACATCTCAAAGGTCACAATCCACAGACATGCAACCATTCCATGCCAAACTATGCTTTCTCTACTACTGATGACATCACAATAACATCAACCATGGCAAGAAGACAGCAAGACTCTACCTGTTGATAGCTTCATTTAGAGTCCCTATATGCCCCAGGATGATCACACATGCCCATGTGCACCCAAAAATGTCATTTTATCTACTACTCCTCGACTGCGCATTCGCACCATGACATCACTTCCGGTAGTCATATCTATACCTCGAGAGCTGGGAGACAATACCATGCACGCCCCATTGGAACCAAGTACACCCCCATCTTCTATAACTTTTTGGTGATTTTTGCATTCCATTCTGGTTCTTTCCTTTCATTTATCGTTCAGCGGTCATCGTTGTCCATTCCATTCTATCAACGGTCATCATTTTCCATTCTGTTTGCATTAATCAATCGTCTGTCTTCATTTAAAGGTCTCCTGTCAATGGTCTTCTGTTCATATGTTCCGTTCATCGTTCCGATTGCAATAAAAATGTTCCACTCATGTCCGTCATCCTGAAAGCTTTCTATCATGAAGAGGTGTCAAACTTGTTTATGAAATGGGGCGATTGTTCTACAAAAAATGAACATTGACTTTTTACTCGGTAGGCATACCATGATAGATCCCAATGCGTTTTTTTTTTTTTTTTTGATTCATAAAAACGTGTGTACCAGGTCATAGGCCCAAAAGTTTTGGGAGGTGTGGGCGGTGGTATTAGGGTGAAGTGTCGAAATATGAGGCCAATAAAGTATAACCCCATGCTTTATATAAATCCACATCTTTATATAAAGCATGGGGTTATATATAGACCCCATATTTCGACACTTCAGCAGTCGGCATGAATAGCCTCCATGGGCTAATGTTATATGTTTGTAAACCCGACTCTAAATAAAGCTTATCTTATCTTATCTTATCTTATGTGTCGATCGAGCAAAACAACATCCGGTTAAAAACGCACATGGCTACACGTGGTGGGCGCGTGGTTTAACTAGCCATGTGCGTTTTTTAACCGGATGTTGTTTTGCTCGACACATGCGCATTACACAAACATCGCGCCGATCGAAAATCGCGGAGGTCGAAAAAATTGTTGATAAAATGTTTCCGTTCTTGTGCTTTACGTCTTATTAAAGGCTAGGTTGTATCATCTATCTATAGTCCAAACACGCCCCTCTGTACTCCAAAATGAGCATTCTCAACTGTAAAATGCGACTCTTGGTGTCACTTCCGGCAAAGACGGCATTATCTCTCGGGCTTTTACCAAAATGTTGTTTTGCGTATATCATAATGTACGTACGATAAGACATCAGTTACTCTTTTTGTTCTCTTTTTATTTCACGACTTTTCTCATGTCACTAAACTACAGCATTTCAACAACAATACTTTACCGGTTTAGCCCTTCAGCCTTAGGCGTCATACTTGAGTATGCCCTCTCAATCCGGTTCAGTCAACATTCCTCGAAATCTTATACTCGCCACGACAAACTGGGGTCGTTCTAAAATGCAGACTTGATTGTGCCAGGAAAATACGCTGGAATTTTTCCAGTTCCATGAAACACAGCAAGCCCCACCAGGCATTCTTTACATTCTGCTTCGCGTCTCTCCATGGAGCGTATCGCAAAGCACCCTGGGAGAGGATGGAACCACAGAGCTCTGAAGACAGTGCTCGGATTTTAAGGAGTTTAAGATGTTACTAAAGACTTGGGATGGGCCACAATAAAAGTTCAGTGTGCTCCCAAATATAGTACCATATCTAAATTAGTTCTGGTAATATATGTTGCGAACTAAAATACGATGGGAAAATTTACCGACTCCAAGACACCCTCCCCTCCACCTCCTACGCTGATTATTGGGCTAAACGCATGCAAAGATGTGGGGAAATATTCGAAAGTGTTGCCGGCCCTGGTAATTAACAGCGAAGCTTAAATTGTAATATAGAATTTTCGAAATTTCATTGATTCCGAACTTTCACTTATTCCGATTCCGAGAGAAGAAGTATATCGAGGTGGAGTTTATATATCCACCTCGATATACTTCTTCTCTCGGAATCGGAATAAGTGAAAGTTCGGAATCAATGAAATTTCGAAAATTCTATATTACAATTTAAGCTTCGCTGTTAATTACGAGGGCCGGCAACACTTTCGAATATGTATCTTGGCGTCCATTTTGACATCTGTAAATAAATAAAATTATGTACCGGTAGGCTGCACAAACAATTTTTCATGCAATCCCAGTTTATACACACATCTGAAAATGTAGACCAAAACTTTAAATTACTTTTCCCGTAGTTGACGAGGGCTGCCACCGGAAGCAGGTAGGCTACCGATACTACGTCGCTCGACTGGGCTAGTAGTAAGGCCAGTCGAACGACGTTCAAGATTGAACTATGTTTCGTTCAGAAAACATCCAAGTTTTATATCCCTATAACGCCCAGAGCCAAAGTGACGAACCGGGTACACATCGTCAATTGACGCGAGTTTGAAAATGAGTGTTGTTATTCTGTTTCTGGTTTTTTTAATTTTTAGCATGGATCTAAAATATGAAGCCTTGAACCAAAACTCATCTTATCCCTGATATTACATCGGAATATTATTTGGGTTCGACGTGTCATATTTTGGATATTATAAAAAAAAATCCATGTTAAATTAAAATATATACAAAAAGCCACAGACAGACCATTTCAAACGTGCGTTGACGCTGTCTTGCGTCATTACTGTCGGATGGTGTGGTCTAATGGCTTCCGATGTGACACCCGTACGAGAGATGTTGGGGTACACTGGGACATTTTTCACCTTTTTGCAAAAATATCCACTATTATTGTCCTGTAGAGTAGCCTTCTATTCTCTAGTTATAAATAACATTTAATATGACATAATCATACAAAAACATTCTGCAATATCTGTTATACTTTTTTCCAGACTTCGTTTTTAAAAAGTATAAAAAAAACGTGTAGGCCTACCAGTTTGCCCCGGATATGGGTGCACTGAGACACCCACTGGGGTGAAGCGGGACATTAATCAAAATACATTTTAAATCAAGCATAATATTTCCCAGAGGCCAAATTTGAGGAAAGCCTCTTTTGTGGGATTCTCGTGACAATGAAATCATTTGACTTTAAAAGTGTCAGTAAAACTCATCAAGTCCGATAGGATTGATATCTAGAAAACAGAATAATGCACTATTTAGGATGTAAATAAATTTCACCATTTGATTAATATTGTCCCAGTGTGCCCCGACAACAGTGTTCCAATCTACTAATACATACATCTCAGATAGGATATCGATATAATTAAATTTTATCTTTATCCATCCTCCCTCAGTCAGTGGTAACAAAAGAGCCACGAAATACTGCTGAAAATTTGTTATAACACAGTATCGTCCTCAGTCCTAAGA
Source organism: Hanleya hanleyi (assembly GCA_036873755.1). NCBI lineage: Eukaryota > Metazoa > Mollusca > Polyplacophora > Lepidopleurida > Hanleyidae > Hanleya > Hanleya hanleyi. The sequence continues at coordinate 252,596 of JAVTVY010052462.1, forward strand.
AATTACTTGGACTGGTCAAAAACAATTTTTTTGCCCCAACTATTTTCACCAATGATAGATTTCACTTGTAATCAATAGTTTTATTGGGGTGGTGGATTTCTGCTGATAAGAATGTAATTTGCTTCCTGTCCTTGACGTAGGTATATTGTCCCACTGTGCCAGTAGTATAGAAAGGTGATATTGACTCGACTTGACCTTTGACCTCTGGGCCGCAAGGCCGCTATAGTTCCGACAAAGGTCAGTGAATGCAACCCCTGTATCTGGGGTTAGGATGCGCAGGTGTATGACGTCACTTCCGGTGCGCATGAATCGGACGTGATTCCTACATCCGGGTTCGTCATGTACTGAGCATCCGGGGACTGGTAACCTTGTTTTACAGCCGGGTACTTGTCCTCCTTCGTGTGTTACAGGTAACTGTTCTGTACTCTGTCCATTCATCCTAATAGGTCGGGGACTTGTGGTACCTACGGTAGGATGACCTTGTTTTTATCTTTATCATCCGGATCCTTCTATCGGATACTATATGTTACATTACATCCGGTCTGGGGAATGTCTGGTTTTACATCCGGGTCTTTGGTATAGGAATGCATGTACAGAATTGTATTACAATCACTTGTCATCCTTCGTGTGTTACAGGCAATTGTACTCCATCCATTTATCCTAATAGGTCGGGGACTTGGGGTACCTACGATAGGGTGACCTTGTTCTTATCATTATCATCCGGGTCCTTCTATCGCATACTATTGGTTACATTACATCCGGTCTGGGGAATGTCTGGTTTTACATCCGGGTCTTTGTCTAGGAATGCATGTACAGATTTGTTTTACAATCACATGCCCTCCTTCGTGTGTTACAGGCAATTGTACTTCGTCCATTCATCCTAATTGGTCGGGGACTTGGGGTACCTACGGTAGGGTGACCTTGTTTTTATCATTATCATCCGGGTCCTTCTATCGGATACTATTGGTTACATTACATCCGGTTTGGGGAATGTCTGGTTTTACATCCGGGTGTTTGGTCTAGGAATGCATGTACAGACTTGTTTTACAATCACTTGTCCTCCTTCGTGCGTTAGGGGCAATTGTACTCCATCCATTCATCCTAATAGGTCGGGGACTTTGGGTACCTACGATAGGGTGACCTTGTTTTTATCATTATCACCCGGGACCTTCTATCGGATACTATTGGTTACATTACATCCGGTTTGGGGAATGTCTGGTTCTACATCCGGGTCTTTGGTCTAGGAATGCATGTACAGACTTGTTTTACAATCACTTGTCCTCCTTCGTGTGTTATAGGCAATTGTACTCCGTCCATTCATCCTAATAGGTCGGGGACTTACGGTAGGGTGACCTTGTTTTTATCATTATCATCCGGGTCTTTCTATCGGATACTAGAACTATAGCGGGCTTGCGGCCCAGAGGTCAAAGGTCAAGTCGAGTCAATATCACCTTTCTGTACTACTTGTGCCCCATGTCCGACTACCCCAATCTCCCCTAACCAATGGCTTCACTGCAAGACAATTTTAGCTAACCGAAGTGCTTACATTGTCTGATCATCAGCATCATGCATGATCTGCTGGACTTGTAGGAAAAGATTTTTTTTTCTTTAGATGCTGATAAACTTTCCTCCATAACTCTGCAATGGCAAGGGGTTAGGAAATTAGGAAATAATGTTTTCATATGCGTGCTCGGTGGTTATTTTACGCACAGTTAGTTTGGGAAAGTTTATATTTTAGGGCAAAGGCGAAGCCCGCGCCCTAAAATGTATATTTTTCCTAAATTAACTGTGCGTAAAATAACCGTTGAGCACGCCTATGAAAACATTATTTCTATTCTATTGCATTATCAAATTGATTATCAACAAAAATTATAATGGAAGGTGTAATAATATGGTAAACTTTGACATCCTCTCGCCCCTTTGTGAAAAAACTGATATTGACACGGTGTTCCCGTCTCGGTTGGCATTGTGCCAATATCAGTGGACGAGTTTATGTGGTCTCTCAAATGGGGAGAGATACTGTCAGCTGCGTCAGCTGTGTGGGAATTATATGGATATATGTCTATTTGTGTCGCTTTGTTAATCAATTTTACGATGGAAGCAACAGTTAAACTTGGCAAAGACATTTCATCTTTTGATTTAGTTGTTTGTTTTATCCAATTGTCATGATTGTTACTTGTATGAAAGCAGACGTCCCTATTTTCACTCGACTTGTGAAATGGAATATCTCAATGAACACCTGTAATTGATGCGAGTTGTTTTCACATAGCAGCGCCGAAACATGTAATAAAGGCACGGTGAGCTCGATGTTATTGACAGAAGTTTTATAGAATAATCTTATATGCATTTATAGCTGATTGTATCGGCGTTATTTTAAGTACATTTGCACAATTCTAAGTGTGAACGAAGATTGGAGATAGCGCCCGTGGAAGTGAGATGAACAAAAATTTGTGACAATAAAAAAAAAATAAATAAAAAAACAAACCCCGTCAAAATAAGCCCAAAATCCGTGACTCGTACGAATTCGAGTCAATCATTTAACAAAGAACAACGCCGATAACACCGGCAGGTGCATTCACATAGCGGTTCATTCCATGTTCATGACCCTTATCACTTTAACATGAGGCGGGGTGGGGGGTTAACTGTTTAAGTATTGATAACTGGAATAAATCAAGTATGTGTCAAATTATATAGCGACACCCCAAAACGTTCTTCGAATGCTTTTTTAACCCATAGTTAAAATTAATATTACGTAGCGGGTAAAACTATGCATGATACAATAGCATAAATTAATTTAAATTTTAAATAAACATAAAGAATAATAATAATAAGCCACAGCACCACAGTCATCTTAAAACAGAGTTTAGTGTTTAAAATACGACTTAATATACGCTCTTTTAAAAGACTGTACATTTGTAGAAGCACTAAGGCTGTTCCATAAAACAGTGGCGGAGTAAATAAAGCTTCTTTTAAAAGACTGGGTTCGGTGCTTCGGGAGATATAAATCATCACGCCGTGCGGCGCGTGTATTATAATTATGAATATTTATAACAGTGGTAAAACAATTTAAGTACCGTGGAGGAATGTTGTCAAAAACTTTATAAGCTAAAACAGCTCGTTTGCATATAATTCTGTCTTCTGTCCAGGTATCTGAGGCAGACAACTTGGAATGACGAGGACCGACAGCTAAAACAATGGTGTCCATCTATGATTTTTGTAAGTATTTTAAATTGTTAATTCATTGCAGAAATTGAAAGAATATTTATCAGAAAGTGCAGCCAGAAAATAGCATCATGTAGAAATGCTTTTGCCTGTTTAATGTCAATCGAGCCGAGTCCGAGTTTCAGTTTCCAGTCGTCACTTTCGACTCTTGTAGTGTTCATGGAGTCATTTCCCCTGTACAAATCTCGCCACAACTCTGGCTGGGGCATCACAAAATTGTACCTCGCTAATTCAGTTTGCATAGCTCGCTAATTCTCTGATTGAATTTAGACTTTCATCTTTCGACAGGAAGTAGTTTATTTCAAGTGCTACAAGGTGACAAACTTCTTGTTAAACATTATCCATCAAAATTTCAAGCTGTGCGCGCCTCTACACATGAGGTGCTCATTTTGCTGTCTTCTCTGCCTGCTGAAAACAGTGCTCAGGCCCCGCAAATAGTCCTCCGTCTAGGCATGTTACCGAGTAGTGAATCGAAAAAATAATTGCAGCTGAATAGAACAAAGGCCATACTTGCCACTGGTACCAACGGCTTTCCATTAATCGTTGCAAAGAAGGCGCAAAAAAAAAGAAGAAAAAAATCGAGAAAATTCTGGTCTGGCAGAGATTACGTGTTAACGCATTGGGACTTTTTTTATTTAGGAGCCAGAGGCCCTGGCATTTACATTCGGCACGATACGGTAAGTCAATTCCATACTAATATGCCTCCATATCATTTCATTAATGTGTTACACCGAGTGGCATATATGCGGGGAAAGCCCAGCTCTGAAATTAGTCCTGTGGAAAACGTTCAGAAGTGAAAATGAGGTTATGTGGAGCGGGCATATTTGGACCAACGAACCAGTTCCGCTTGACTAGGGCCTAACCCATTGACACTCAATAACAGGTTAGCATGCATATGATACGGTATTTTAGACAGGACATATGGAGATATTTTGCTGTAAAAATCGAGAAAAGCTTCTGGTTAAACTCAAAGTCCAATATATTACATGTAGTTTGTGTTCTAAAATATTATTTGCTAAAACACGTGTATGGGAGTATCTAGTCCGAGCTTCCTGTGACCCTTCATGCTAGACGACAGATAATTTTCGAGAGATAGTCTCGGCCAGTGTTCTCTCCCTTACAATAAATACCACGGGGTCGCTCAACCTCATCCCAGTAAATGTTATTTTTTTAAATATTCAGCAGTTCTACAACACCTAAATCACATGTATTTATCAATAAATAATTTCTCAGGAACTACTGCACGGATCTTTCTCAAATTTGGTACACAGGTTCCCCTTGGGGTCTAGTTGTGCAAGATACCTTTCTGGTCAGATTCAAAAATCTAATATGGCCACAAGGCAGCCATCTTGGATTTCCCCATGAAACTTTGTTATCGTCATTTCTCAGGAACTACTACATGGATCTTTCTCAAATTTGGTACACAGGTTCCCCTTGGGGTCTAGTTGTGCAAGATACCCTTTTCAGTCCGATTCGAAAATCTGATATGGCCACCAGGCGGCCATCTTCGCATCTTCGATTCCCCCTTGAAACTTTGTTATCGTGATTTCTCAGGAACTACTGCACGGATCTTTCCCAAATTTAGTACACAGGTTCCCCTTGGGGTCTAGTTGTGCAAGATACCTTTTGTGGTTCGACTTGAATATGGTCACCAGGCAGCCAGCCTGGATTTCCCCATGAAACTTTGTTATCGTCGTTTCTCAGGATCTACTGCATGGATCTTTCTCAAATTTGGTACACAGGTTCCCCTTGGGGTCTAGTTGTGCAAGATGCCTTTTCTAGTCCAATTCGAAAATCCAATATGGCCACCATGCAGCCATCTTGGATTTCCTCATGAAACTTTCTTATCGTGAATTCTCAGGAACTACTGCACGGATCTTTCTCGGATTTGGTACACAGGTTCCCTTTGCGGTCTAGTTGTGCAAGATAGCTTTTCTGGTCCGATTCGAAAATCCAATACGGCCACCAGCCAGCCAGCTTGGATTTCCCCATGAATTTTTATTGTCATTTCTCAGGAACTACTGCATGGATCTTTCTCAAATTTGGTACACAGGTTCCCTTTGGGGTCTAGTTGTGCAAGATACCATTCCCGATTCGAAAATCCAATTTGGCCACCAGGCGGCCATCTTGGATTTCCCCTTGAAACTTTGTTATCGTGATTTCTCAGGAACTACTGCACGGATCTTTCTCATATTTGTTACACAGATTTCCCTTGGGGTCTAGTTGTGCAAGATAGTACTTTTCTGTTCCGATTCGGAAATCCAATATGGCAGAAGGCGGCCATCTTGGATCTCCCCATGAAACTTTGTTATCGCAATTTCTCAGGAACTCCTCCACGGATCTTTCTCGAAGTTGGTACATCGGTTCCCCTTGGGGTCTAGTTGTGCAATATACCTTTTCTGGTCCGATTCGAAACCCAATATGACCACCAGGCAGCCATCTTGGATTTCTCCATGAAACTTTATCGTCATTTATCAGGAAGTACTGCATGAATCTTTCTCACATTTGGTACACAGGTTCCCCTTGGTGTCTAGTTGTGCAAGATACCATTTTCAGTCCGATTCGAAAATCCAATATGGCCACCAGGCGGCCATCTTAGATTTCCCTATGAAACCTTATCGTGATTTCTCAGGAAGTACTGCATGGATCTTTCTCAAATTTGGTACACAGGTTCCCTTGGGGTCTAGCGTGCAAGATACCTGTTCTCAGTCCGATTCGAAAATCCAATATGGCCACCAGGCGGCCATCTTAGATTTCCCTATGAAACCTTATCGTGATTTCTCAGGAAGTACTGCATGGATCTTTCTCAAATTTGGTACACAGGTTTTTCTCGTGGTCCTGTTGTGCAGGAAACCTGTTTTGGTCCGATTCGAAAATTTGATATGGCCACCAGGTGATGCGAGATACCCTTTCTGGTCCGATTCGAAAATTCAATATGGCCACCAGGTGATGCGAGATACCTTTTTTGGTTCAATTCGAATATCCAATATGGCCGCCAGGTGGCCATCTTGAATTTCCCCTTGAAACATCGTGAATTCTCAGGAACTACTTCATGGATCTTTCTGAAATTTGGTACACACGTCCCACATGGGGTCTAGCTGTGCAAAAAAAAAATTTGGTCTGATTTGAAAATCCAAGTTATGCTTCAAATTAAAACGGTATTCCCGAGTTGTGACATTGCATCTCAAGAGTCGCAGGATCAAACTGGGGGGCAGAGCCAATTTTTCCAAAAAACTAATTTGGTTTTAATGTTATCACCTATGCATGATAAGTTACACATGTATATCAATATCCCAAGAAACATGCTAGATACTCATTTTTCAGGTAGAATAGTTTCTGGTTATTTTTGGAGGCTTAACGACAGGTGAAAATTCTGAACTCAAAATTTGCATGTTCACATTATTTTTGTAAATAGGTCGAAACTGATTTTTGTAAATAGATTAAAAATGTACACTCCTCATTCCATTTTCTCAAAAACATAGTAATATTGTAAGAAATTTCATTTGTTACCTACGTGACAGATTTGTTGAAATTTTTAGCCATGGAAAAGGGAGAGCAAATCAGTCAAAATTTAACTACATTTCTAAAGCTAGTTTGCTTCAAATATGAAATCTGTAGTATAGATAACTGAGATAAGTTTTCAAGAATCAAGGAGAAATGACTAAAAATCAGTTACTTACGTGACATGTCACGTAAGTAATATGTTTTGTCACGTAAGTAACATAACATAGCTATACCATGTTCCAAACTGACTATCCTTCAAGGATAATATAAAAAAGATACAATAATATCTGGAAACATAAAATACTGAAGAGAAGAGATTATACTTGAGTGACAGCGCAAACTGAATACCCTGAAATTGCTGAATTCTGACAGACTAACGTTATTTGGAGAATTCGGTCCCCCAGTCCAGTATCACCAACTGTACTTGTTTATGGTATATTTGAGGAGAACAAAACAGGTGAAGTATGGGAACTGAATTCAAATTCATTAGTTAATGCACAAATGTATATCAGATCATTATCTGGGGGATTTCCCTCCATGTAACATTTTTATTCATTTCTTTAGTTTGCTCACTTAGCCAGACAAAAGGAAAGAAAAACTTCACAGCTATAATCTCATAAATATATTGTAGTATCCTACATTTACCTTCTAAATGGAACATGTTACATCTTTCATTCACTTGATTAGATGACAGAGCTAGATTTGTGCACTCATATAAGTAACACAATGGCCCTTTTCTTAAGATTAAAAATCACCGAACAGATCACCAGATCTGAAAGTGAAAATCTCCACAATATGATATAGATTCTTTAGTATGTGATTGAAGAATCACACACTAAAGCCATGTTTTCTTGCATTTTCACGGGGCGATGTGGGCCCGTAGGGACTAATGGTCCTGTTCTGTAGTCAGAAAAAATTGAGCTGCAGCTCTGTGTCTTGCTAACACAGCAAAAGATAGAGTTCTTACACGACAAGAAAGAGGTCTGAAACTTCCTTCTTTAGAATGTCCAGGTTTCTGTGTTTTTAATGTTCACGTATAGTTGCAGGTCTGATATGTTTAAGTTACATTTCCATTTATCTAATTTTATGCGTGTTTTAGTAGTTCATTTTCCAGTGGCACTATTTTCGTGCTCAAAATATGTCGTCTGCTAAACCACAGATTTTGAGAGGCGCATGTTGAGTGATTTTGTGGGACTAACTAATTCTCATTAGAAAGCGTGTTTGGGCAGTAATTTAGTATTAAATAATACCAGTATAAGTGTAATTCATTGTAGAAAACAATGCGATATTTCACTTTGCCTGTATTCATTTACATTTTCATGAAATATGTGTGTTGAGTTACAGTTTGGAATTTTCGCCATTTAAGCTCACCCCTCAAGACCCTCTCCATTATCTTTTTATAGTAAGTTTCTAAAATCCGGTGGTGGTCAAATCATTTACGTAATAATTTCCCTGTATTCAGAAATGTTTTCTTTTCATTCTACTTCTGAAATATTCATGAAAGGTTGCAACCATTTTCCCCTGATCTACAGAAAGAGCTCTGCATATCACAGTTTTGTAGCTGTAAGGTGACAGGGGAGATAACCAAATAGAACTGTAATATACTAGGGAGGAGGTACATGAAACAATATGAGGCCATGAGAGGATGCATCCCAGCATAGCTTCAGTCCATCTAACCATGAGGATTTTACATTGTATCTCAATACTAATTTTTACCCCTCGGCCAATTTTGGCCATGGGGTATTGTCGTCTCGAACGTCCGTCTGTTCGTACGTCAGTACGTGAGCGAGATAGACGGAAAACGGTTCCACTGAAGAATTCCAAATTTGGTGTGCTTATTTACCTAGTCAAGGACCAGAAGCCTATTGAATTGGGACCTGATTGGGTGGAAACCTTGGCGGCCATCTTTAATTTTATGCAAATGGATAATGATCCATATCTCGGAAATCATTCAACTGTTCAATACGAAAGTTAGTATACATCATAGATACATTAAGCAACTTTCAATGAATTACCAAACTGGCTTTTCTGATTAGCTGGAAATCCGGGAGGCCATCTTTAATTTATGCAAAATCGATAATGATACATATCTCTGTTACCATTCAATTGTTTTATATGAAAGTTGGTATTCATCATCGATGCATACAGATACTTTAAATCGGGACCTGATTGACTGAAAACCTTGGTGGCCATCTTTAATTTATGCAAAAACTTTAATGATATATATCTTTGATATCATTTAAGTGTTCTATACCAAACTTGATATACAGCATGGATGTATCAAGAGACTTGCAATTGAATAACAACATCAGTTCCTCTGAGTGGAGAGAAGGATGGGTGGCCATCTTTAATTTATGCAAAATCATTAATGATCTCGTTCTCTGATACCGTTCAAGTGCTCGGAGTAAAATTTGGTATACATCATCGATGCATACTTACGACAAATGACAGTTCTGGTTTCTTTGATTGGGCGGAAACCTTGGTGGCCATCTTTAATTTATGCAAAATCTTTAATGATGTATATCTGAGATACCATTTCAGTGTTCTATACAAATCTTGGTATACAGCATCAATGTATCAAGAGACTTTCAATTAATAACCACATCAGTTCCTTTGAGTGGCGGGAAGGAGAGAGAGAGAGAGAGAATTAGGGTTTAACGTCGCATTCAGCAATATTTCAGCTATATATGGCGGGAAGGATGAGCGGCCATCTTTAATTTATGCTAAATCATTAATGATCTCTATCTCTGATACCGTTTAAATGCTCGATGTAAAATTTGGTATACATCATTGATGCATCAAGAAATTTATGTAATGAAAACCGGTTTCTCTGATTGGACGGAAACCTCGGGGGTCATTCTTAATTGCAAAATTTTTGATAATCTGTATATTTGTGACTTGACTGCTTGGTGTTCCTGACATCTTGGTTCAAATTGAATACATTATGAATGTACTGACAGATGAGGGGTTTTCAGATGCGCAGCTTCATATTATTTACTGCTGAAGGATATGCTTTCGATTATCTGAAAAAAGTGAAATTTTTACAAATATTGGTAACATGCAGTGAAGACATTATTTTATCATTTCATCAGGTTGGTTTCATAATAAATGTCTGTCCCAGCGGTTTTTAAAAATATATATATATGTGTACAATTACACTAATGCACTAGAGATCCTTGTTAAGAGGAATGTGTGAGACTACAAGTATGGCTCTTCGCCATGAGATGGAACATCAAAGGTTAGTGGAATTATTCCAGCAGCCTATTTTACATTTAAATAGCCCCGTTTCGGTGCCTAAGGCTCTAGTTTTATTACATTTTGCACAATTCTGCTTCAAAGATTTGCCAAAATTCTGTTCTTGAACAATGGGTCAAATAGTCATGTAATGTCTTGTTTATATTCGCAGGAATGCAGCAAGGAAGCAATCAGAGATTGCTCAATTGTATGCCCCCCTTCCGCTTTAATCCGACACTGCTCCACCATTGTTCTGTTTTGTATTGGTCTGTGGAGGCCTAATTTGGCTAATTATAAAAATTCTGTTTCAGTCACTTTTTTTGGCATGCCTCGCATAATACATGTACATATTCCACCCGGGACTTTCGCCAAATTCAAAAATGTGACCTGGTTATGAGACCTACATTCCTTGGGAGTATATTGTGGTGAAATTATGAAGCGATCGTGAACTTTGAATTTTGCATCCAATTCACTCTTTTTGGGGCAATTTCATACTTCAGGACCTATGCGATCTACTTTGGAATGTGCTTTGGACAAATAAATATATCCCATTCATTTAGGTTTGATGAACAAAAGGCCATAACTCTTGAAAATATAACCGAAAGCAGAGAAACTTCACGCTGCACACCTATGGGGTACTGACCACATATCATGCAAATTCCATAATTGTCCATACAATATTAACCGAGATCCAGCCGGACAAGTCCCAATTCACAAAGATTTCAAGAACAAAAGGGCCATAACTCTTGAAATATACGCGAAACGCGGAGAAACTTCACACTGCACAACTACAGGGCACTCACCACATATCCTGCAAATTCCATACTTGTCCATACAATATTAACCGAGATCCAGCCTGGACAAGTCCCAATTCACAAAGACTTGATGAACAAAGGGCCATAACTCTTGAAAATATATGCGAAACGCGAAGAAACTTCACGCTGCACAACTACAGGGCACTGACCACATACCCTGCAAATTTCATACTTGTTCATACAATATTAACCAAGATCCAGCCCGGACAAGTCCCATTCACAGAGATTTCAGAAAAAGGGCCATAACTCTTGAAAATGATACCGGAACTCGGAAAAAACTCTACGCTGCACAACTATGAGCCACTGGCCACATTCCATGCAAGTTTAAATCCTGTCCATCAGTTATTAACCGAGATATCGCGCGGACAAGAAATTCGGACGGACAGACGGACGGACAGACGGACGGACAAAGCGATTGCTATATGCCCCCCCTCTAGTTAGAGGGGGGGCATAATTAGGGGGAGACTTTTTGTTAAAGGAATACAGTTGATTGATATAGTCGATAAACGGCTACAAATCAGTGGAAAATAGCTGGAAACGATAATAAAACTGAAGTGCACATCTGCTAGAAACCTTGATAGATACAGATTGTTATGTTGCGATATGTGCAATGTGCAGATGATAGTATAGTAACAGTATATTGAATCATACTGAGTAGTATAAAAGCGCATATCAAACCCTATTGACCTTATAGCGTAATGCGCAGATAGAAACGTAACAGTATATTGACTCGGATTCAGTAGTATAAAAGCGCATTTTGAGCTTTATTGACCTTATCGCGCAACGTGTAGAGGATAGAGAAGTAACAGTATATTCACTCACAGTAATATAAAAGTACATTTCGAGCCCTATTGACATTGCGGCGCAATGCGCAGAGGATAGTATAGTAACAGTATCTTCACTCCCATTTAGTGAGAGACAACTCCACAGGACAAATGCCATATACAGACGTTCCCCTTGGGGTCAGTTTTGCGAGATACTTTTGTTATTTGATTCAAAAATCAAATACGGCCACCAGGCGGCCATTTTGGATTTACCCATGAAACTTTGTCATAACGATTTTTCATGAACTATTGCATTAATCTTTCTCGAATTTGATACACAGGTTCTCCTTGGGATCAAGTTGAGTAAGATACCTTTTCTTGTCTGGTTTGAAAATCCAATATGGCCGCTTCTTGAATTTCTCATGAAAATTTATCATGAAATCTCAGGAAATAACTGCATGGATTATTTATTGTTCAGGGGGAATAACAAAAGAAACTCTTCTATTACAGTTTTTTAGTAAAAACTTCTCACAGCTACTTTCTCCAGTTACAAATAGATGAGCTACACTACCATGACTACTGTGGCATTATCTTTTTTTTTCTGTAATTTGACAGAATTTTGTTCTTCAAGCTGGGTGTGATTGAATTTTGATAGGGATAATTAGCAATGCAAAAAATCATTACAATAGCTGTAAAAAAAATTTTTGTTAATTTATAAATTAACTTACCATTAAAGTAATTCCACTCAAGTTCGAGTTCAATTATTTCTTCATCATCATATTCTATATATTCATATAGATCTATATCTGGATTGATCTGCAATAAGAGAAAACAGGCAAATAAATTCTTTTTGTTACATCAATAAACCTAACAATCTCTAATGTTGTTTTTATCTGAAACTACATAATTGATGTCATTACATAAGGTTATTTCCTCTGTAATAACTCTTCTTCTAATGTCGTATATCATCTTTTCTGATAATTAAGTGAAGTTATCAAGGGAGGTAATATTTTCATGATGATATCATCATTCTTTTAAAGAGATGGTAAAAATGCATGATAGCTTTAACTCGTCACCTTTTTTGACTGGTGTCTTCATTATTTTTTTTTATTTTTATAAAGCCACAATAAGTTCATTTTCTTCTGGTGTCTTATGGCAGATTCCACGATAACCTAGTCCACTAACACACATTTCCGTCAATCATTGACGGAACATGACATTTGCAACACCTATAAATTAAAAAATATCGTTAACAAACAAAGTGCTCTGTATCTTACTATCTTAAACATGTCAATGAATTGCATAAGATGAAAATAAACAGGAACCCCTATGAATTCCATGTACAGTTTTCAATTTAGCGGGACAAAACAAAAATGACATCTGCAACATTTCTGTTACCTATGTCATTTTTCCGTCAAAATCTATTTTGTATATTTACAAGAAATTTCTTGTAAGACCAGCACTTGCATATGCTCAGTGGAATTAGGCCAATTGTATTGATGTATCTGTACCCTTGTCAGTGTATGACATCACCCATGCTGTAATACAGGGTCTTTTCAAAATTTTGCTAATGTCATTTCCGTCACGGGAGTTGGACGGAAATGACATTTGCAACGTTTTTCAAATGCTCATGGTATCTATGTATTGGTATTTAACACACTGGCAATGGTACATATATCTTAATAAGGTCAAGCTAGTATCACTGTAAATCTTTTTTTGAATAATTTAGTTGACATTTGATTTGTGGTGATTATTGTAAAAAAAGTATGACGGAAATATGACATTAGAACAAGTGACATTAGCAACATTTACATTTCTGTCTCTCTATTATACTGCCGACAAGAAATATACCGGATAAGACTGTCTCTCTACAGGGTAAAATGGTTACACAACCTTGGTGGGTTTAGCAAGCATGTACATGACAAGGAGTTAGTTTTTTAGTATTTTGAACGTTGCTAATGTCATTTTTCGGTTGGACGGAGAATTTGACGGAAAAGTGGACTAGGTTACCGTGGAATCTGCCTTATGCTCTCATTATAATTAGGCTTATATGAAAGGCAGAAGGCATGAGGCTTCACATATATGCTATTTGTATATATGTATTTTTAATGTTAATGTTAAATTTTAATTATGGTCGTCGATTATACTAGTCCCTGATGGACTAATGTTGCATTGTTCTCAATATCAATGTTAAATAATATTATCTTATCTTATGTTAATAAGTAATTTTATTAAAGTAATCATAAACCCTCATACTACTAAAAAATATGAACTTGAACAAGAAAAAAAACTTAATATTTCTAAGTTTTCTTAATTTTTCTTGAGTGTCTGACAAGATAATTTGTTTAAGATTTATGCCATAAGAAATTATTTCTCAAGCAAGAAATTATTTCTCCATTTTTCTAACATTTTCTCTGGAGTCTGATAAGAATTATTTCTTATTCATGATCTACCTTTAAGAATTATTTTCTAAAACGAGAAAAGAAAACTCAACATTTCTTAATTTTTCTTACTTTTTTTATGGGATCTGAAAGATAATCTTTCTTGCTTAAGATTTGTCACAAAAATTATTTTCTTAAGCAAGAAATTATTCCTTACTTTTTCTTGCAAGTCTATGAAGACATATTGCAGGAATATTTTTCTCTGGCAAGGAAACTCAAAAAATTATTTCTTACCATTTCCCAGATATAATTAGAAAATCTCATACTTTTATTTCTTGAACAATACCTTTAGGTTTTCACTGTAGTCTGTGATGATATTATATCGGAGCTACCATCAACCAAACCAAAACATACACCTTTCAAAATATCAAACTTTACATCATGGATTGCTGAATAATTTCCCTTCATGCTCCATATATATTGAACAACATTCGTGCCATATTTCCTCATTTCCATCAGTTTAAAATTATTTTTTAACTGTAGTATGGAAATGCTCTATTTCATTATTTTGGTTTGCTTTCAAATATAGTTCACATAATCTAGATGAGTTCAGACTTACCACGTGATCTGGCAAGTGTGCATCAAGCGATCATGTGTTAGAACAATAATCTTTTCGTTGGTTATTTTAAATATAGAACTACCACCTGGGTTGGTGTTGTTTCACGTCATAAGTCATGCAGAGCACCATCATGACCATGAAAAGATATGAAGCTCAAAACAGAAACAAAGTGAAACAAAAGTTGCTTCATTATCTATTGTTGCAAAGTTCGATATTTATGAAGGTATATATTTTTTATGCATGGCTGACAAACATTGAGGCAGGTGGTTCCAATATCAGACAGTGTCGCTCATTTTACTCTTTAGGGCTGTTTCATTTGAAAAGGGATGGGAGGAGAGGAAGGCAAGTTTATTCTATGGGTCATAGGAAGAAATTCTCTTCAATTCATGTTACAAGATTTGAAAGGCAGACAAAATTTCTATGAGTGGTAGGGTGTAATTCAAAGTTGCTTTCTGCTCTCCCCATACCTTTTTAAATGGAACAGTCCTTTAGAGATGAATAGCTTCTGACGTTTTTCAGCCAAATAATATCATAATCAGGCACGGCGAAACAGGGGGGCAAAAAATAAGGAACAAGAAAAAAAAAGAAACAAGAGAAAAAAGGGATAAACAGATAAAAAACGATGAAGTGAAAAATATATCTGTATTGAATGCATATTTTACTTTTCAATAAGGTTGAGGGGCACCCTTGTTCATTCCATAATCCTAATTAAGTCATGGTTTGTCTGTCAAATTCAAGCTATGACGTATAGCTTACACTACAATGAATATCGGCCATTTCAACAGGAAATATTTGTGGGCTTATGATCCCTCCGAATATGCCCATATTTGAACATCTCCATCAATGTCTCCATCTAGTTGCTTCGAAGTCGGATATTTATCTGAGATTTTTTTATATTCAAGATATACCCTCATGTTGTTTTCTCTCGAACTTCAAAGAGTTTATCCTTCAGCTTCTTCTTTATTTGCTGGATAGACAAATCAGATACACCATGACTTCTGTGCTGTTCTAATCTGGATGGATTAGAGTTTCAATTGGAATGGCCATTCTCCTCTTTGTTATGGCAGTCATTTTTTGTCTCTCTACTTCCAAAAAGTATGCCAACTCGGCACAGCATGCCTCTGAGTTCCTAGTATGCCGAATTTTAAGAAGCTTCCATAAAATGAGCTTTAATCTGATTAAACAGAGATTTAGGGGGTCACAGTAACCTAGACTACTGAATTTGACCTAAATTTTGGTACATGACAAAAGAGTTCTCTGTAATTTCTCAATAGATTAAAAAGTGATGATTTTTAACAATTTGACTATTTTGGGGTCACAATGACGTTGACCTACATTTTGGTAGATAGCATATAATGTATCTACTGACACAAACTGCACTGCGGTGGTCTAGATGGTAAAAGAGCCTTGGCCTCGTAAGCGGTAGGTACTGGGTTTGATCTCAGCTGGCTGTCATACCTAAGATTTGAAAAATGGAACTTATTGCGGACCCTCGGTTATGTTGAGCATTAAGAGAATAGAACAAGGACTGGTTTGTTTGGTGTTCTTATAATATGACTGAATGCATGGGGTGTTATGTTTGCCTATATATTTCAGTGGAATAGCGCTATAAAATGGCAGCATTAGATCTAATCTATTTGTTACATGTAGGTACCCTTGCCCTTCTCCTTCTGCTCCCTTCCCTTGCCCATTGTGATATAGCTAAAAACAATTTTGAAAGCGATGTTCCTAATTCACTCACTCACTCTACTGACGCAACAAAAATGTTATTTTTAATAATTTTTTGATCGAGGAGTCACAGTGACCTTTGACCTTCACCTATTTTTTGGTATGCAACACTTCATTTACTATTGAAACCACTTACAAAAAAATTAGAAATTTTCAATGATTTCATGATTTTTCAGTCACACTGACCTTTGACCTATGACTTCAACCAACATTTGGTACCCAATACATTGTTCCCCTTTAGGGCATCCACTTACTAAAAATTAGAACTGTAGAAGGAAAACTGTCAGTGATCAGCAATTTCCTGATTTTAGGCTATAACGACCTTTGACATCAACCTCAATTTTGGTACACAACACATTGTTTTCACCTAGTGTATCCATTCACAAAAAATTAGATTTTGGTATGCGATACATTTTCTACCCGTAGAGTATCCACTAACCAAAAAATTAAAACTGTAGATATAAAACTGTCCCAGATATAGATTAGACACGAGAGAGGGACAAACAGAGGGAAACTACCATTACATAATATGTCCACCTTTTGGTGGATATATAATAATTAGAATAAATATTTTTCCACACGTTTCTAATGGTCTTTTATTTTATGGAAACCTTATTTGATGGTTTATAATCGCTTTAATACGAGTTAAAAAATGTATACTTACGGTTAATTTACTTGTTTTGCCAGTATGTCTTGCATTGCAAAATCTGAAGATATAAAAGCAAACAAAAATATCTTAGTATATTTGATATCTGTGTAAAACAAAATGTAATTATGTATTAAATATATCAAACAATAGCAAATTGTACTAATTTTTGATTCGAAACATTTGTTGAAAGTTAACATGAGATAAAAACCCCAGCTGGACAAAACCATATATTAAATAAAAAAGAGCGGAGTAGCTAGCAAGTCCTCCGCTAAGTAGCCTGTTTGAGAGCATGCAGCATATATGCTTCCAATTTCTGCTTAAATATAACTTGGAAAGTGGATATGTGTATGTGGAAAGAGACGTTTATCTGAAATTGTTGAGACAATTTGAGAAGATTTGGAAAGCAGTAATGGGTAGTGTAACACTGGAATGTATGCCTGTAGTTCTATATGGATTTGTGGATGGTGAGGTTTATAAATCGATGGGTGGAATAGATCAAGATATCGCGTTCACAACACAGATGGGTACAATATAAGTGAGTGAAATCCAAAGATGGTCAATGGCAGCCATCTTGGATTACATACTACCTCAATGAAAATCAATACCAATGGCTGTCTAACTGATGTGAAGCACCCTCTCGAGTTTGAAGTCCATTGGTCAAATTGTTCTTGAGATATCACATTCACAAGATCTGAGATGGATGGAATCCAATATGGTCAATGGCAGCCATCTTGGATTACATACCTCAGTGAAAATCAATACCAATGGCCGTCTAATTGATATCAAGCAGATTCTCAAGTTTGAAGTCAATTGGTTCAACTGTTCTAGAGATATCATGTTCACAAGATGTGGGATGGACGGAATCCAATATGGTCAATGGCAGCCATCTTGGATTACATACCAATGGCCATTTGACTGATGTTAAGAACCTTCCAAAGTTTGAAGTCGATTGGTTGAATTGTTCTCGAGATATCGCGTTCAGAATCCAATATGGTCAATGGCGGCCATCCTGGATTACGTACCTCAATGAAAATCAATACCAATGGTCGTCTAACTGATGTGAAGTACCTTCTCAAGTTTGAAGTCGATTGGTAGAATTGTTCTCAAGATATTGCGTTCATAAGATCTGGGACGGATGGAATCCAATATGGTCAATGGCAGCCATCTTGGATTATGTTCCTCAGTGAAAATTAATACCAATGGCCATCTGACTAATATGAAGAACCTTCCTAAGCTTAAAATTGATTGGTGGAATTGTTGTTGAGATATCGTGTTCAGAAGATGTGGGAAGAACAGAATTCAATATGGTTGATGGCGGCCATCTTGGATAATGTACCTCCGTGAAAATCAATACCAATGGCCGTCTAACTGATGTGAAGCACCTGCTCAATTTTGAAGTCAATTGGTCAAATTGTTCTTGAGATATCGCGTTCACAAGATGTGGGACAGACAGAATCCAATATGGTCGATGGCGGCCATCTTGGATTACGTACCTCAGTGAAAATCAATACCAATGGCCGTCTATCTGATGTGAAGCACTTTCTCAAGTTTGAAGTCAATTCGTCGAATTATTCTCAAGATATCGCGTTCACAAGATGTGGTATGGACAGAATCCAATATGGTTGATGGCGGCCCTCTTGGATTACGTACCGCAGTGAAAATCTATACCAATGTCCGTCTAACTGATGTGAAGCACCTTCTCAAGTTTGAAGACGATTGGTCGAATTGTTCTCAAGATATAATATTCACAACATGTGGGATGGATGGACGGACGGAAGGACGGACGGCTAGCATTTCCAAGTCCTCCTACCACTTTGTGGCTGAAGACAATAAGGAACAAATGCCAATATTTCACTAGAGATAGCCATATGATGTAGACAAACGATGAACCAAATTTACATAAACCTTTGAAAATACATATATAACACACTTTACGTCATTGTGAATATGAATATTATTTTGTACTTCTTTTTAATTAATAACACCAATTTTTGTGAAAAAATTCTCACTTTTCACATTTTATACTATTGCAGAAATGATGAAGTAAGATATTTATCCATAGTTTACAGGATAATTATAAAACAATTCATACGCCAATTAAATAATACATAATAATACTTTTGAAGTAATTCGAGTGTTCATATTGGCCATTGTAGGCATTTGCATCGTCAAAAATAATACGTAAATCCTTGTAGATGGTGATCAGATGTTTTCACAAGCTTATAGGGAATTTATTAATAATTTACACATTTAATGCAAATTATACAAAGATACTAAAAGAAATAAAAACATGACTAGAAGTTGCCAACTTCATATACGATGTTCAAAGTGTAAACAAATTTTCATAATACAAAAAGTTATCACCTTTTCTTTTTCTCCTTTTTCTTTTTTTTTTTTCTTTTTCTCATTGCCTCTTTCCGGATCGTAATCCTCATAATCTGCAAAGAGAATTTCATAAAATATAATATTAATTTCAAACTTTAAAAAATATTCATTGCATAAAACGATTCATATTATAAGCATTGTAATTATATTTGTCATTTTTCACAACACATTATATTATTTAAAATGCTGCATCATATTGAGTAGTCAAGTAGCCATCACTCTGATTTGTATCAGAGTTATGCTGCGGTATCTCCCGTGTGTAATTCAGGTACATGTAGATAAACACTGTCGGAAACAGACCAGAAAATTACATTCATGCAGGGTTCTCCATAAGAGCCGGCGCCCGGCGGTATACATACACCTATCGGAAGTAGTGCCGCGAGTATTTAGTTCAATTTGGTCGTAATGCAAGCAATATGTAATGTAATCCGACTTTGTGCGTTTAATTTTCCTCATGCTTGGGGTAGAATATGAGAAAAAAAGATCATAAAAGGAAAAAGTCAAACTTCTTCCAACCTTACGTTAACGGAATCTATACACTGCATAACATCGCCTGTTTCTGGTTTTGCGATGTTATAATCCTGTTGATTGCTTGAATACAATAGATGGGCCAATCAGAAGCGTCGTACATTGGGATGCGGCTTCCGGTTTCAGTCGTCGACAGAATGACTGTACATGCAGGGTTGAGGGGGAATTTTCGAAATGAAACGTCGACAACTGTGTTTGAGCGAAGCCTTCAAACGAAATAAAAGATAATCTTTTGACGGGGATAGCGATGCTGTCAGTACAGTGCCGACGAATATTAATGACAGTGACTCAAAATGTGACTATGTCGAACAATTTGATGCAGTGACAGTTACAACAACAACGTCAAACGACAACGGTGTCGTCAATTCACCCGTTAAAGTCAATGACGGCATATTACGTGACAATTAATTTCAACACGGAAATAAACTTTAAATGAACCTATTTTTGCAATTATCCTGAAACAATTTTGAAATAACTCCCCCCCCCCTCCAAAAAGAGATTTTATTTAGATTTGGCATGATGTTCAGTTCAGATTTCAGAACAGTTCAGGCCAGGTCAAATTTCTTCACATAGCATAAATCTATTTGTTTACCTTCCACTTCAAAATCTACCAAGTTCTTACTTAGTGTTGATTTTTCTTAATCCACCTGTTTGATATTGTTATGTAAGCTTGATAGGAATCTGGCTTCATGGGCTAAATGGGGGGGGGGGGGTGTGTGACTGGGATGGGGTAGCTTAATGCTATATAAAAATACCCTGTGCTAGGAACTTATAATTTTCATTCCAAAATGCCCCAAAATGGCTCCCATTGCACTACAGAGCATCTAGGGTTTCTGGCGGCTGGGGGCAGCCCCGGCCTAATTTTGAAACGCCTCGCTGCGTTTGGCAGTTAACAACCACATACACCTGTTTGGATATGATTGTACAGGTCTTCCAAAAGAAATGGAGAACCCGGTTCATGACCGGAAATCCCCACTATCATTGTAAATGGTCCTGTCATGCCTGTCGGTTTAGAATGCTGTCAGTATTATTACTAACGCTTACTTGCACTCGAAATGTGGTACAGAACGAAATGGATCGGGAGAAAATAACAAAGGTGTCATGTCAGTTTCTTGTCTTGTCAAACTCGCTGACAAGAAAGTGAGTGAGTGAGTAGAATTTAACGTCGCTTTCAACAATATTTCAGCTATATCACGACGAACCAAGTAAGCACCACCCATTTCAGCTGTTTTCCTGCTACTTCAAAGAAGAAATCTTTGAAGCAGCATGGAACTAGACACCCTCCATCCACCCTATGAAACACTGAGGACAGCGCACAAGACACAGACAGGAAGCTTACATGGTGTAATAAAGAAATGTGATGTTACAGTGCTAGACATCACATTGTCAAGTTCCTGCTGGGGCTGATTTCTCTAAAGTCAACTTAAGTGCAAAAATGGTACTTAAGTCCGTAAATTGACTTTAGTGAGCGATAAATGACTTAAGTGCATTCCACGAAACTTTTCTTAGCAAATAAATTGCTTCAAATTTGCTTAACTTTAAGTCTGGCCAGAGGTGACTTAAGTGTATTTTAAAATGCTTAAGTACCAAAAAAAATAATTCAAGATTGCCGTCATAATGCTCGTTTCAGTCGATAAAAAATGCAAAATATCCAATAGAAGGTGAAATTTACGCAAATTGTCGAAGGTGATACAAAAGTGAGTGGAAAATCAATCACATACAACTCGATTTTAATGAGAAAACGTATTGAAATTTGTTTGAAATGGCGTTTTGGTGTATCTGGATGGCAAGGAGCACCTCTCTCTGAATGCTGATTGATCAGGTACCCCGGTATGGTATATTGATCAGGTAGGCCCTAAGCGTATTGACAGCTACCGGTATGTGTTTGATTTAGTTGTTGATGATGTTTTCTCTCACACTCTGTCATCATGCATGCGAACTGCTGACGCTTGTGTGATTTAATTTGATGCATGTTCCGAGATTGACAGCGTTAATTACATATGATAATCAGTGTATTATGAAGATAAGATCGCTCATGAATCAATTTGCATGTTAGCTACAGGTTACTTGTTGAGATATTTGAGACATTTTCGAAATTTGGGAGAAAAATTAACCATTTGACGCAGTCGATTCCGGCACTCGGCGATCAACAAACACGAGTGCCTCCTACAACTAAGTAGGTCGCACGAATCACCTCCTTTCACGAGGGTTCATATGGGGGCGTTCTCCAGCCGCACTTTTCTTTCAAACCTTAATGTCTCCAATCCATGTATTGAATTACTCAATTGATAATTTTGTATAAACAATATATATAGTTCAGAACATTTTTTTTGCTGGTATTAGTCTCTGAATCTCCAAACATTTGTTTTTTGAGGCAAATAAATATTTAATTATTATACTTACAAAAATGAAATAATATCTTCACAGAACAAACTAATTGATCAAGTTACAGTTTACAAGAGAATTTGTTTAAAATAAAAACATTAGAGATGTTAGAGGTGTAGATATACATACAGAAAAGTATGTTTGCCTCGATTTCTAGGTTTTAATATAAAACATATTTCAATACTTCAATAAAAAAAAATATAAATACCTTTTAATGTTCATTTTGATTCCAACTTACTGACTGAACCAGAGATATTCCTTTCTCATACATGTACAATGCATTCCTCTCCAGCAATCAATAATGACATTTTTCAGCCTCATTTGCAAGAGTAACAAAATCTCTGATAGCAGTTTAGTTTATGCTAGTCAAGATAAAACTTATTATTTACTTCTGGTGTAATGATGTTATAAACCTAATCCGAATTTCGCACATTATTGAGAGAACAAAAGACCAGTGATTTCAGTTGATCAGCTACTAGTTGGTATAATTTCACTTTGACCTATCCGTTAGCCCAGGAGAATATTTTGAACTGCTTATAATTGACATAATTTTTTAAAGATGTGCTATATTTTTCAGTACCAGTATTCAAAGAAAGTGTCATAATGCTTGAAATAATGTGTAATTCTGGAAATATTACATGCAAATATGCCAGCTATCTAAGTTAAAAAAAATTCCTGAGTTAAAAGATAGAACAAGTGAATTATGAAAACCATTACATCAGCTAATCACTGGTCACAACATGGACATACTTTTATTTGTATTATCAATAATGTGCAAAAGGCAGATTCCAATAAAATTAGACTGGGTTTCCATAAATTTAGTGCTTAAAGCTCAAAACAATAAGCAGTAGGAACTGATATATCAGAGCTTCAAATCCCCACTCAATATTCTATTCTAGAGGGTACACAAAGGATTTCCACATTATTCTGTTCAGATCAACTAAAAGAACTATTTTAGTGAGAGTACATGTGAAGATTAACTATGGTCAGAGATGCCAAACAAATTATCATGAATGAAATATGTTCCACGGTCAAAATCAGCATGTCCATAGACCCTAAAATGGAATTGTTATTCAGGAATAAAGGTAATAAATTACTTGAGTCTCTGATATTGCAAAGTTAAATGTTATTCAGTTGAAAATTGATGATTTATAACAAATTTATTGTTTGAAGCTTAAAGTGATCTATAATGAAGATAATACACATACATGTATCACCAGGGGTAAGATGTACATACATGTGAAACATTTCCAAATTTCTTCAAGGGAATTTTCCTTTCTCTGCAACTGGACATATGTGTGTTTGTGTTTATAATACACTACTTGATAATTCTGGTACAGTGCCTTTTGACTCATTTGTACAAATTGTTTGGTGATTGTTTGAGTAATATCTCAGCTGAAGGTGTATTAGATAGGCCTGCAGTCAATTAAATCCATTTTGCATGTCAAGAAAACGAAACATTATTTTTTGAGACAGTATTCTGGGTTCATACTTCATGTAAGCATCACGAGACAATGCATACAATAGCCAAGTCTGGGGACAACAATGTGTCTAGACCTGTGCCTTTTCAGCGACACAAAGACCCAGACAAAAGGTTCTACATGAAGTATCGACCATATTCTGAGCAATAAAAGCCAATATATTGTGACAAGGTATCCACATAACACATTTAGAAAAAATTCATTAATCTGTTATAATTTTGTTGTGCCCTGAATTTTTTTTTTTTACATTATATATGTGTTGAATAATGTGAACCCTGCCATTGGATGGATGTTCATCTGTTACAGTATGTGGTATACATATTACTGGTAATTTGGATAAAATTTCTAAATCCATCAAAAAATTAAAGCTGTGGACTTTTCTGGAATATTTCACCTGATTGACTGTTCAGGGGATTGGAAATAACATGCTTGCTTGATGTAACAGGTTACTATCAATAGTCTAAGTGAGCTAACCAGTTCATAGAATATAAGGCCATTCATAATAAATTGCATTTTTCAGGTAATGAATTTCATCAAAAGATGAGTAGGTAGGTTGGTCGGTTGGCTTATATTATTTGTTTGATTGTTTTGCTCTTACAGCATATATCGCGTACAATGGTATGCTTTAAAAAGGAATATTTCAAATTTTTGTACTAAATTTAAAGCTGGATAGCTGGATTTAATTGTATCTACTGCATTATGCATTCACGTCACAACATAGAAAAGTTAAATTTTTAAGGATTGATAAAGTGGGAAGGCAGGGTGACTTGAAACACAATCTATTTTTTATGGATGGCCTAATAAGCCTTAGGCTGGTTAAAATAAATTTCCTGTTTAGCATCATTTTTTTATATAAATCTGGCTAGGGAGGGCAGATTTTTTTTTTTTTTAAGTGGCGTGTGTGAATAAAATCATCAATAAACCTTGCTTAAATAGTTGAATTTCTGCTCTGAATAAAGTAGGTGGCATCCATCGTTCTGCTCTGCTGTTTGCCTTCATAATTGTAGATTTTCAAAACGTTGGTTGTCCACAAGTGATCGTCGATAATTTGGCAGATAATGAATGGCATTTTCGCAACTTTGAAGCGTCCATGCTTCACAACTCAGCAGGCTCAGTTATCTACAAAATGCGGACTTGGGCCTCGGAAACGGACATTTGAGTCGAAAACAGACTTTTGGGCAAAAAAACAAACAAATTTTTTTGGGGGGCGGACGAAATTTCGGGGGCGGGCGGTGATGCTAAACAGGAATTTTTTTTAACCAGCCTTATGGTAATCCCTCTAATTAATACTTTCACAGGAAGTGAAATTTCCCACCATAAAATCTGGGGGTGATCATAACTATTAGAATCGGAAGTTGACAAAACAGTTTAAAACCATGCATATAATCCATATTATTTCAATATCTAAAGGGTGAATAAATTTATTAGAACCACAAATATTGAATATTTTTCCTAAATTGGGGGGGGAGGGTGGATTGAATTCAGATAGGGGGATTGAATTATTGGAGGTATTACTGTCATCACCCCAAGTACATCTTACCCCTGGTGGTATATGTATGTATATTAGCAGGATTAGTGACTATTTTAGGCTTGAAACAATATACTTGTTATAAATCACCTAATTTTCAACTTAATAATATTGAACATTGCCATATCAGAGATTAAAATAATTTATCTTCTTTATTCTTTCATAACAACTCCATTTTAGGTTCTCTGCACCATAATTATTATGATCACAAGTAAGATGAGTATTATGGGTACTGCCCAACAAATGGGTCCATATTCATGGTTGTAGTTCTTTTTTATTATACACTGTAAAAAACACATGTATGTACTGTGTGTGTTTAACCTTTGAACAAGTGGAATCTTAATATCTCACATTTATCCAATCTTCGTTGCTGAGCATACCAATCAATGCAACAAACATGAATTGGCAATTATTGACTCTATAATACCGGTATGTCAGTGTAAGGATATGACTACCATGTTGAAATATGACTGTATTTTCACTTAATTTCTAGCACTTTAGCCATGTCACCACCCTCCCCACACCCTGTATTGAGCATGGGAGACGTATGACAAGCAATTACTAAATCTTTGATGGCTACCCAGACATTGACTGTTAGGGCATGAAATTAGTGGTTCATAATACTATAGTATGCTGCTCCAGATGTCAATTTTGAAAATTGATATCTTCAAGTAGATGGGAAATAAATATGAAGCATTGATATAATGCATAGTTAGCAATTATCAGAGCTGCAGGAAATAAGGATTGGACATAGTAACATATTCATAGGTTGCTGTGAAATTTGAGGTGGTAACCGGACAGGTTATGGATATGTTAAATCACACTCAACAAAGTCATGTTTATGCGGATCTGAAGACAGGCTGGTGGTATTCTGGGAGAGGTAATCTGAAATACAACTTACCACCCTAAGCAAATCAACTACAAGTGTGTAACAATAGCTGGATGTCACCGTCAATCACCAAACCACCTACACCACAAGACTCTTGCACAGTCTCTACCCAGAAAGATCATGAGATGCAGTGTTGACACACAATCGGGGGATAATGGGTGAGACTAATTGTGTACGTTTCATAGGCTGAGTATTTGAATTCCAGCATTAGCTCATTTCCTGTGATGCATCACTCGATTTTTTTTTTACTGCATGAACACAACAGATGCAATTTTTCTGCGCAGCATCAGGAGTTCAAAGTAGGGAGGCATGCCCAATGCATTCTAGCTAGTTTAATCTAAGATCACAGACTTCTAGTTGATAGATGCTTCTGTAAACACTTATTTCACAACTGGAGTTATAGCAAGGATTCATCCACAACAATTTGTTTATTCATGTTATATCGGGTTATTCTGCCAACCTTTATATAACGGTGGACTAGAGTCAAGCAATAAAAATAATTGAACTGAAATTGTATCACATTTGCATTCAGTGCAAATGTTGGTAAATGGTCACCAAATATAGATCGAATACGTAGATCATCATGATCCTGAGGTCAAGTACTATTTCACCTTTCTAAGGCTACCTGTCTAATTAGCCTTAATTGCCAGTATTTACAAATTATTTCCCATCTCATCATGTGTTGAGTGAGTGAATATGATTTAACGTCGCTTTCAACTATATTTCAGTCACATCATGGCGTTGGGTCCTATTCCTTTTCACATCCGGGAACCCCATAGGTGCCTCAGTTAGTCGCCTCTTACGGCAAGCTCTCTGACGAGCTGAGGCTTATTCTTACCATGAACTGTGGTGTGCACGACGACATCCCAGGTCAATCCCTGGAAGCCCCACGGGGCCATCATGTGTTGATGTGTTTATAACCATAGATCTACCATAAATCCAATCTGCTGGTCTACATAAAACTGATATAAAATAGACAATAGATAAAGCCAGAAACAGAGACAAGAATATTTCTTTGCTCACTTCTAGGCTATTCTATGTCATATTATTTAAAACGTTTAATTCAAATAAAAAAGTTTTTTTTACATTTGAGTTCTCCATTATTATGGAAGATGTAGATTGTACCAGTATTTTGAGCTCTAATTTTTGTAGGGAAACGATAATTTGAAATATAATTATAATGCTAACAAACCACAATTGGCCTGGTGGAGCTTTTTGAAGTTTTCCCAAAATTGAAATCTTGTGCACAAAGATTTATTTTGCAAATGCACTTCGAATTTCCGTGAATTTTTTTTCTAATGTCAATTGCAGCTGTTAACACTGATTAAATTTACATACATTAGTATATTAGTTTGATAATTTACTGGTACTAGTACAACAGCGCATATTGCGGACGGGAGGCGAGGGCATGGGCCATGATAGTAGATTGTCAAAAACTGGTGTATCAGTAATCATGGTAATGACGGTATATCATGTTTTCTTCGCTCATACAAGACACATGATACCGACACACCCGTATTTAAGCCAATGACGTCGCTCTCGCCCCCACACGAACAAAACTACGTCTTGTCTGCCTTTTGAGCGATAATCCATCACCTTTTATTCACCATCCAGCATTTT